>JANAVB010041420.1:3797164-3964664 GCA_029216955.1 Iris pallida
GGACACAACCACAACAAAAGGACACTCCTATGACCTCCAAATGGACACGAAATGGACACAAATGGAGATACAACCATGGGGGTCATTTCTATGGCTTCAAAATAATCCTATATGCATGTTGGGGTGGATTAGAGGAGAGATTATACCTTTCGGGAGAGAGATTCAAAGGAAAAAGTCTTCCGACACCGACACGTAGAGATTCTAAAAGGACACGAACGAGCTCCGAATCCTCCCAAACTTGGCTATCTCCTTCCTTTCATGGAGTAGAGGAGAAATGAAGAAGATTTGGTGGAAGAAGGAGTTGATTTGGAGATAAAATCAATGGGGTTGCGCTCTAGAAATTTGGGAAAGAACATGAGAGAGAAAATGGATGGATAAAATGAAATGGAAGAGATGATGACTCACTCCTTATCCCCCCATAGGTGGCTGCCCAAAAAGGGTGAGGTGTCCCCATTAGAAAAGTCCAAAATGTCCCCACTTGACCTATTTGATTTAAATTAAGAATGGGTTAAAGGTTGAGGTCAAATTAGTCTAGTTTTAAGTCTCTAATTAAACTAAACATATCCATAAATAATTAGTCTAACTACTAACTAAAATTAATATCATGTGGACTAAAATTAATATTATGTGGGCCATGCCTAACTAGTGTGTGGGTCCCACTAGAGTCAAAACTACCCCGGGTTCCCGTTTCAAGTCGGATTGAGCTGAAATTCGAACCCGACTCAAATAACCCCAAAATAATATTATAAATAAATAAATAATTTCAAAAATATTCTAAAATAAAAAATGATAAAAATACCCCTGTTTCTGGAAACTGGGGCTGACATCAAATATATCTTTACCCAACGGGGCTTGAACTTACGGCAGCGGCATTGACTCGAACTCATCAAAGACTACAATCTGACAATCGAGTACACGTCGGGTAAAGGAAACATCGTAGCGGATGCTGTGAGTATAATGTTTGCAGGATGCCTGGCCATCAACCGTGACATACAGTGAGACTTGCCAGAAATGGGTATCGAACTCCGAATTCGCTACCATGGTGCACAATTGGCCCAATTGTACCTTGTGTCGAGCTTGCACAATAAGATAAAGATCGCACAGGAGGACGACCCATTCCTGAACAAGATGCACGAGCTAATTTTGACATAAAAGACGACCGACTTTGTGGTGGATGAGAGTGGAGTGACACGGATGAAGGAGAGAATATGCGTGCCAGGCCATGCTGATCTTAGAAAAGAAATTCTGACAGAGGCCCACTATGCGAAGTACTCGTTGTATTCCGGAAGCACCAAAATGTACAAGGACCTGCGCACGACCTTTTGGTGGCACGGCATGAAGAAAGACATGGTAACTTTTTTTCACAGTACATGGCATGTCAACAAGTGAAGGCCGAGCACCAAAGACCAGGTAGAGAGCTATAGAACCACGACATTCTAGTATGAAAATGGAATAACATATCTATGGATTTTATCATGGGCCTTCCAAAGAAGTCGTGAGGAAATGATACGATTTGGGTCATTGTCGATCGATTGACCAAATTTGCTCATTTCATCGCTATCAAAGCATCATGGAGCGTCGATCGGTTAGCTCAGATCTACATTGATGAGATTTTCCGACTGCACAGGGTACCTGCCATGATCATTTTGGACAGAGATGGGTGACTCTTGTCATATTTCTGGACGAGTCTGCTAGCAGCGAAGGGCACTAGGTTGAACCTTAGCTCCACGTACCATCCACAAATCGATGGCCAGACAGAAAAGATGAATCAGATCCTAGAGAATATGTTACAGCTGTGTGCAATAGATTTAAAGACTAGTTGGGACATGCACTTGCCGCTGACGAAGTTTGCGTACAACATCAGTTATCAATCAAGCATTCAGATGGCTTCCTACAAGGCGCTTTATGGGAGGAAGTGCCGATCTCCGATTTGCTGGGACGAAGTCGGAGAGCGACATGTGCTCGGGCCAGAACTAGTCGAACAAGCCGTTGAGAAGGTCCGCATGATTCGAGATAGGCTTCGTATTGCTCAGAGGCGACAGAAGAGTTATGCATATACTGATCGGCGAACGTTAGGGTTCTTGGCTGGGGACTATGTGTTTCTGAAGGTGACGCCAATGCGGGACGTCATGCGATTCGGGGTAAAGGGTAAATTGAGTCCGAGATTCGTAGGCCCCTTCGAGATTCTCGAAAGAGTGACGACAGTTGCTTACCGGATTGCGCTACCTCCTGTCCTGACTGAAGTGTACGATGTCTTCCACGTATCCCAACTTCGGAAGTATGTGCATAACCCAAGTCATGTGGTTAGCTTCGATCAATTGGAGCTGCGCACTGATCTATCATACTCGGAGGAGCCCATACAAATTTTGGATCGTAAAGAAAAGATCCTGTGGAGCCGATCGATGTCCTTAGTTTGCGTACTCTGGCGTAACCATTTAGTTGAGGAGTCGACGTGGGAACTAAAATAACGTGTAGGCAACTCTAGAGGGGGGTGAATAGAGTTTGTGTCGATAATCACTAAATAAAAATTAACTCTATATTACCTCTACAAAACAACTATCAAGATAGTAAATAAATTAGAGAGAAATGAGGAAGTAAATAAAGATCAGAAGAGCATACGCAAACACAGCAATATAACCTAGTTTCCCTCGTGGAGGACTAGTCCTGGCCTGATAACTCTAGCTCTGGATTGAAATCTACTATTTGTGAAATAGTGTACAACTACGTGTCTTTACTCAAAAGAGCATGCCAACTTCTTACAGATTCGCAGGTGGCAAAACTTAGAATTGTCCAAGTGACTTTTCTTTCACTCTTGCACACAACTTCTAGCTGATATCACACTAAGCACCTTGGGCTAAGGGGAGTTGTGGCTTAGGAGATATGGAAGAATAATGCCTAGAGTAGTAGAGCTTAGAAGGCTTGAATATTTGAAGGTGAGAGATGATTTGATATGGAAGAATTCAAGCTCTATTTATACTATTCTGTGGAGGCAGAGTTCGGCCCGAATTTTGTCCTAAGAATTAAAATTTTGAACGTTTGACAGCTTGTATCAGGCAGGCCCTAAAAATTAGGGTACTAAAAATCAGGAGGCAGAGTTCGGCCCGAACTCTGTCTTCCTTGGGACAGAAGTTCTCAATGGGCTATGGTGGTTTAGTTTTATTCAGAAATTGGTCTATTTGTATGGTAGAGCTTGGAGAGATATGTCTAGGGGTTTAAATGACACAGTGCGACTCAACGTACACATTTTCCTAGACTCAATAAATTAAAGATTACAGACTTGAAACAAATAGGAAAACCAAAATCCCTTTAATGACGCCTTTCTACTGATATTTGAGCAGACCAAAGACGTCTTTTTCCTTGATAGCAGTCGTCCAAAGATATACAGATCTAGAAATCTTTTGTATGACGTCGTCTTTGGTCTATCATTAATTCTTCATTGCCTATGTCCTGGTTTGATCATGTTTGATCATGTTTACTGCATGTCTACAAATACATGTTAGACGAGCAAAATATGTTGCAGTACGATACAAGCATGGCAATATGATATAGGACAATCAGAACAATGCTAAGTATAAGTAGCAAATGATAGTGAGTATATGAATATTTGTGACATCATTATGTTAAACTTAATTGATTAGCCATATTCAAAAACACGATGTAATCATTGGGCTAACAGGAACTAGAGGCAGAAATAAAGGAGAAGTACGCTTCACTTTTTGCCGACGAAGGTCAGACCCTTGTTCTTAAGTTTCGGGATGAAACTTCTTCTTAGTGGTATATTATGTAGTGCCCCGCTCCCGTTGGGGTGAAGCACTATGTAATAGGCTCGTGGCAAGTCAAACATGGTCAGAAACATGGATGGCTAGTTTGACTCAGTGACAAGTTTGGTATACGAAAAACATGGCATCAATAAAATCGATTTGGACGAATGATATGAGTACCGTTTCAACTAATGGATCGGCTACTGCTGAAATAAGTCCTAGATGCAGTGGACTATATCTTGGCAAATGGAATCTAAAGAGAGCGACGCAACCGGTCTGCTATTGGTTTTGTTGGTTTTCTTGGCTTTCTGAATGAATTGTTGCATGGGTTTGATAAGTGTGCTTTCGCGTCGATTTCTGAATGCGTCTTTGGAAATTTCGAAGAAAAGATTAAAGGAAGGATTCTAATTTCGATGCTCGTGCCATTTCATGAGTTCTTGTAACTGATGCTTGACCATCGTGAAGCATTCTCCTACTCTCGACGCAGTCTCTCTAGGTGGGTGGTTCTTTGGCCTCTTCTTTTCTACTCCTTCTCGCCAATAAAATTCTTAAAGTTCAACTTTCAAATCCACGATGCTAACTGGATGTATGCTTTGCCACTAAGATCAAGAACTTAGGATAATTATATCAACTTAGAAAAGTTAACTCCGAATTTATAAGTTTCACACTAAGTAGAGAAAAGATAAAGTTCTAGGAAAGAGGTAGAATTTATTTCATGTTCTGCAAAAACATAATGAAGAAACTTTGGTTGCGGTATATTACGCCTCAGAGAATTTGGTGCCTACGGGATGCTAAATTAGAACGTACAGCTTCGGGGAAAAGAACCCTTGCACGAGTAGAAATGATTATGTGGTTTAATAATGTCTACGCTATGCAATTTACTTTATACATATTAAACTGTCATACATTCGCATGGTCATGGACGACTCGTGCACAAGGTAAGCTTTCCTCGAAACGGTACCCGGGGCGCTGGGACCGAATCGGCCTAGGAGAAAATTATGGAATCGTGCTTCGGTGCGAGGCATTGCGAGACCTCCAGTTAGGCTCGCAACCTGGACTTGTAGGGCACGTCGCAATGCTACGTCATCGTCCTTTATGGGGTCGATATTATCAATGACCGCATATAAGGTAGATTGCATGCTCACCTATTGTCTTGTGCAGGTGGTAAGTATTATGTCTATTTTGTGCAGGAAAGAAGCACGGTCGTGGTAAGATAAGTTAAAATTGGTTATGTTGTTTACTGTTTAAAATGTGCCTTCGATATGAGCTACAAATCATTTAGTTCTAAATAGAAAGATCACTTCGTATGCTAGAATCCTTAATAAGTAGTATCGGTTTAGACGAGTGGGTTCATCCCATCCACTAGCAAGTGTGCTAACCCCCAACTCCCCAGGTGACGAGCGCGCTGCGGGAGCTCGAGACTAGACTGAAACTGATGGACGGGAGGTGGCTCAAAGCTCTCCTATTTTGAAGTATTTTGAAGCCCAATTCAGATCGAAGGCTTTTGTTCAAATGTATAAAGGGGCATGAATGTATGGAACGACAAGGATTATTTCATGGCAGCTTGTCGAGAGTTTTTCTTTTGTGTTTTGAATAGATGTAGCCGCAACGACATATGTAATGTAAAAATAAGCTTGTACATATTTTACAAGTTTTATGAATGAAAAGCTAAA
Organism: Iris pallida; assembly: GCA_029216955.1. Taxonomy (NCBI): domain Eukaryota; kingdom Viridiplantae; phylum Streptophyta; class Magnoliopsida; order Asparagales; family Iridaceae; genus Iris; species Iris pallida. The sequence continues at coordinate 3,802,599 of JANAVB010041420.1, forward strand.
TTTCTTCCTATTCTACGTCTTCAACTCTTTGTACTGTTTAATTTCAACTCGTCATCTCAAAAGAAGTTCAAGTGCACATCCTTGCCTTGTGCAAGTCCAATAAAGATATGTACGGCATCATGTCCCGACTCGTGAGATCGATTTTTCTCGAATCAAGGCGATGACGACTGATTTGGCAAGTCGAGGCGTGACACTATACTTATTGGAAAATACGAATGCATTTCTTCCTAAAATCTCTTGACTTTGATCTCTGGTCTATAGTCATAGATGGCTACAAAAAGCCACCTAGAGTAGTGATTGATGGTAATCTTGTAGATAAGCCACATGACAGATACACAAATTTAGAAAAGACACAAGCTAGTCTTGACGCAAGAGCCATCAATGTACTATTATGTGTCATTGACAAGACTAAGTTTAATAGAGTATCTATATGTGTCACATCACACGACATTTGTAAACTTTCTTGAGGTAACTCATGAAGGTATTTCACGGATGAAGGAATCCATGATAAGTAGATTAACACAAGAGTATGAGGCTTTCAAGATGAAGCCAAATGAATCAATCACTCATATGTTTACACGTTTGTTACCCCTCTTCTCGTATTTTCAAAAATTTTATTTTATTTTATTTTATCTATTGTGTTTAAAGGTAATTTTCGTCGAGAGTTTATGAATGATACTTTATGATTAATTATTTTATCAAAAAATAGTTTTGAATTAAATATTTTGAGAGTGCTAATTTGTTTTGATAAAATATTTTTTTAAATTATATCATTGGAATTATGGAAGATGTTTGGTTACTATTTTTGATTTTTATTAAATATTGGTTTCAAAGTTGGATTTAAAAATCATAATTATTTTTGGAAACAATAAAAAGATTTTATTGAAGCATTTTAAATTAAGTTTTGGACTTACAAAATATACTTATGTTATTTGATAATTTCGAATGTTATTCTAAATTATTGTGATAATCAAGTATTTAATTTCGGATTTGAATGTATATTATTTATATTATTTGATAATATAGAATAATATTTTCAATTATTATTTATGATCATTTATAGGATTTTGATAAGATTGGATTTAATTTAAAGGTTTATTTGATTTAAACTAGAGGGAAGGGTTATCCAATAGGACTCGTAATCCTTATCTAACTAGAAGTCTCTACCTCCTATACAAGGAGAGATCCTTCTACCATTTTCTCACATCCCAACAATTCATCAACACAAACGTCATCTGTTGTATCGTGCATCGTGTCAATGTTCGTTCTTTTTCTTCCATTATTTTATTATATTTACACCTCTTTCCTTTTTGTGTTCTACACATCGGACACGAATACAACCAACAAATTCATTACTATGTTGAACACACCCCGACACAGTTTTCCCAATCAGAAAAAAACCCTAACCCTAATCACTACTCTGTCGACTATCTTCCTGGCACACCCGAGGCACCCACCAGTTCAGCCACCCAAACCGCCTAACCAACACCTGCACCACCAAAAGAATCCCCACTATTGCCAACTTCGGCCACCCACCTGAACGCCCATCCATCGGAATACCATAGCCATCACCACCCAGACTCCCATCGCCACCATCCGTCGTGACTACCATAGCAACACCCCGCTCCACCCTTCGACGTCGTCCCGCCGACTCCAGCCACCTTTCGGTCACCCAAGCCACCAGCAGCTCCCCCGATTTCTAACGGACCACCACCGCTATCGCAACCATAAATCTGACCGCCTCATACACACTACTACTACTACTAATACTATGACCACCTCCTCCTTACCGTTGAGACCCTCCACCCGGCTAGTGGTTACCATCGACCATGACTCTCCTCGCTGCTATCATCGCCCACATCCCTTGGCCTCAGCCAAAAACCCCTTCCCAGACACCACCCATCTACCGCCTCCGCACGACGAATGATGCCTGACCCGGCCGATCCCAGGCCGTGTCCAGCGCTTGATGCCGCCGACGGCGAGCGTATCAGCACCCTTCTGTCGTGGTCAGATCGACGACAGCTTTCGCGACCGTGCTTCCCCGTGCTCGCTACCACCATGACTGCCAGTCTCCAGCAATTGAGCTAAGCGCCTTCCACCGACTACAGCTCCCCGCACCAACGACCGCATCTCAACGTCGAGCTCCGGTAAGTGTCTCCCTCTACCTCCTTCCTCTTCTTCCTTCTTTTCCTCTGCTTTCCGAGCTCTGCGGGATCTGCGTTTGTTTCTCTCTCCATTTCTTGCCCTTCCATTTGTAAGAATATCCCTACCAAACCCTCTTTCATTTAATCTCTCTCATGTATTTTCTTTTGATCTCAAATCTCTCTTTCTCTTTTCAAGGCTGTGAGAAGTACAATTTTTTATTTGGTATAATATATTTTTTTATTTGGTATAATATTAATATGTGTGTGTGTATATATATATATATATATATATATATATATATATATATAAAATATATATATATATATATATATATATATATATATATATATATATATATATACATATATATATATATATATATATATATTTATATATATAAATATATATATGGGTATTATTATTAAACCATTAGTATAATCTAATTAAAATACTATTTTAGTAGATATATATTAAATAAATTCCTAACAACTATTTGTGATAAAATATATATATTAAAAATGTTATTACAATATTTTCTAGCTATTTAAAATTATTGTTTTTGGCTTGAAATTTAGTCGACAAAATTGGGTTTTAGCCCTAATATGGTTTTTTAGATTTTTAGATATTTATTAATAAATAGTTTTTACCAATAAAATATAGTTCTGATACTATAAATAGTTTTCCAAAATAGTTATAATATTTATTTACAAAATACCTTTGAATATTGACCTTGATCATGGCTAATCTATTCATATTTCTTTTGCCAACTTTGGGATTCTTTCACATCGACCCTAGCCAAATGGAACTATTCTGAATTCAATGGGATTATCTATTTCACCAGCTAAGGACCCCAGGCGAGTACAGTTCTTGTTTGTTTCTAATATTGTTAATTACTATATTTGTATGATTAGTGATGCATATTTGATTCTTGACACGTTCGTTACTCGGATTAGTGGCATATAGATTTAGTCACGATATCATATTTTATTGTGTTTGTTTACCGCATTTCGTGACTTATTGTGACTTCATCCTTGTGTAGTACTCAGGCGGGGAAGTACTAAGTAGATATGTGATCAGACCTTAGACCTTGCTTTATTTTATATTTCATGCAATGTAGACCTTGAGCATACAAATCCTATGTAGATCTTGTGGTGTAATTGTCCCAGACCGATCACATATTGAAAGGTGTACTTTAAATCACGTAGATGTTTATGTTTTCTTGTTCCATGCTTGTCACGACCCGCACCCAGTGTAGGGGCATGAGAAGTGGGTACGTCCAGCCTACGCCGCAGTGTCGACAGTAGAACGCTGTTCTAGGTCACTATCACAAACTAAATACAATATGATATACTCTCCGAACGAAGGACAAATTACATAAGGTACAACTTAATCACAATTCTAGAGATGGAAATAGCACGATATGATAGATATGAAATCTCAAAAGAGAACATACAAACAGAAGGAAAGTCTAAGTGTCTAAACGACACAACATCACAAACATCTAGAAATAATACAACTCTAAAGTCAATACAAATAACATAATGAAAATAAGATAAAGCCTAGCTAATCTAGTCTAAGCAGTAGGGATGACGTCCTCAGTTAGAGCTGGATCCTCCTGTGGGTCTAACTCACAGGTGTCGTCTAGATAGGCTCCATAATAGGTTGGACAGAAGTTATCAGTATCATTTGTAATATTTTCAACAGGTCCAGTCAGGACAGGAGCGAGCATAATACATCTCACGTAGTTCATATCATGGCAGAAAATATAAAGCATGCAAAAGAGTAAGATACATGAACTGTAAGAAGATGTACATAAAAACGAGAGATATTTATAAACTGGAAATATATACATGATAAGTAAGAACTGCAAGTGACTAGTGATTTAGAGCACAATATGGTTATGTAAACATGTTAGGTTATACAATAAAATAGGACTCCATTATACGCGAGGGCACAATAGACATACACAATATTTTATACAATATGGGATTTGATCGCATAACCATTTTCTACTCACCCTCCCCAATCAATACACAAGGATCCAATCAAGTTACGTTACCTGTACAATAGTTTATCTATGGGCTCATGTGATCATAAGAGTACAAGATTGCATAAGAGTATACATGAATAGGGGTGTACAAGAAATACAATATATTCGTGAAAAGCATATGACAATATGTATTTGATGTACCCGAGGGGGATAACATCGCATGAGAAGATCCATATAGTACCAATCCGTGATAACAATCGTGACAATATCAAGTAAAGTGATCTAGAGCAAGAATATAAATCTTAACAAGTATGAAATGATCAGAGAATGTACTCGTCTGATACCTTGTACGGCTGATGAAAATAGATGTCTGAACCTGAGTCACAAAGTCCTAAATAAAGCAATACAGGTTATGATGTATCCAAAATAAGGTAAATAAAATCTATAATACTATCTACATGATTCTAAGCCAATCTAGGTCAACTCTGGTCAACACTTTAGTCAAATTAGGTCAACTCTAGTCAAACTACAAGTCTAACCAACAAGTCATATAGGGTAAACCACTCTAGGCCTATATACAATATAGGTACAATACATACATGCATATTCATTACATTCATTATTGCATACATAGATACTTGCATAGCATTCATTCATATCCCATATACATGCATACTTCAGTTTATGCATTATATTCATTCACATATCATTAAGTTGCATATATATACTTATTTTCATTACATACATGTCATTCATGCATATTACATACTTACATGCATCTATACATTGTATACAACTTGTAAAAATAGAAGAGGGAAAAAAAGGGGAAAGCTAAAATAGAAAGGAAAGGGAAGAAAAAATTGAAGGAAAAGGGAAAACAGTGGACATATACATGCTTGTATCATATATTCTACATTACCATACATGCTATCATTATATATTACATTACATTATGTATACAATATGCATTCATATCTATCATTACATGTATACCTTGCATTCATATCTAGCATTCATTATATACTTTCATGCATACATTATATATCATTATTTCATTCATATATTTATGCATTGCTTACATAATTACATTGATTACATTCCTACATGCTTGCATTCAACCATATATATATATTAATATAAAGAGGATACATATTATATATATATCATTTCATTCATCTGACATATCATGCATTACATACTCTACATTCATTAATATCCATACTACATAGGCTCATAGGTTACACAAAATACCTATATCGTATAGTCACTCTTCTACTTAAATTCAATACTGTACCAATTGGGCCTTCACTAAATTCTAAGATTAAAGTATGTCGTATCCCTTTGTGTTAGCTTTCCGAACTTCAAACGGATCGCATTTTTGTGTCCGAAAGCTCCCAGAATCGCGAAAACTCCGAAACGCGTTCGTCTTTCGGACAACTGACACTCATACAGTTTTACAGAAAGTTCTAGAATGTATTTTACCTATTAATATATATATATATATTTGGAAATCTAACTTCGATACGGTTCTTTTAAAAAATGGAAGATTAATCGAAGTTCTAAGCTAAAAGTTTTGACATTTCTAAGTTGCTATGGCTACTAAAAACGTGGATGAATATTATGACGAATTTGGGTTGTTTGGACAAAAGAAACACATCTCACTCTCCATACCACTCAAGACACACTTCAAACCACACTTCTCTCTTCTCTAACACAAGCACACCACTAACAGCATATCCATACACATCTAAATATATGAAATATATCTAACATACATATTATATATATTCAAAACAGTCCATTATATGAAGACACTAAAATGACAAGTTGAGGCTAAAAATATGACATGTAGACTAAACCACTTAGATCTAACCATGGGTATCCAAATGAAACTCATTCTAACCATCCTAACTAACATCAATCCATCCTCTAGCATGTCTAAAACTGAAATTAAAACACAATTAAACCTATTAGACATTAAACCAAATATATGAGGTGTCCTAATTTGAGATCTAATAAGTAGGACACAAGACACAATTCTAACTTGCTCTAGAGAGCTCCAAATGGCCTCAAACTTGAATCTAAAGGGGGTACATGCATGGAGGTGGATCCTATGGAGTCAAAACTAACTAATATACATAGAAAATTAATTTAGAGGGTTGGTTTTACCTATTGGAAGTGGGATTCCAATGATACTCTCAAGGATACGACTCCGATACAAAGATCCTTCCAAAATGGACACTCCTCCTTGCACTTTGAGCCAAATCATTGCTAGCACCCTCTCTTGATAGTATGAGAAGGTTGGATGGAAGTTTTGGTGGAGGAATGAAGAGATTTGGAGATCAAATCAAAGAGGGAAGCTCTCTAATTTGGGAAAGAACACTTTGTGAAGGAAAGAGGCAAGATGGAATGAAATGAAAGGAAGGAAGGCTAACCTACCTATAGTGGCTGCCATTAAATCCTATTTGGGTCTTGGAGGAAAGCCCAATAAGGCCTCAACTAGTCCTCTTGGTTAATTTTAAGTTAGGTTCAAGTTTGGGATCAAAAGGGTTAAATTTAAATCTCTAACTTAACCAATCTAAGAAGTGGGATTAGTCTAAACTTACTAACTTAATTAGTGAGATTTGTGGGCCATGACTAACTAATCTTGGGGTCCCGTCTAGAGTCTAAGCTACCCGGGTCACTAACACAAGTCGGAACGAAACGAAACTCCAACCCGACTAGAGAAATCCCATAAAATCAATATTAAAAATATAAAAATTCCCAAAATATTAGAATATGAAAAATGACCAGAATCACAATACATCAATTTAAATATTATTAAACTAATCTAAAATTCACCAGTTAATCAAAATTCTAAATAATTTAAAAGTCACAAAATGACCAAAATACCTTTAGCCTAAAAAGTTGTAATTAGTCTTTCTAATCACATGGTTAGGTCCCCATGTTCATAGTTAGTCTCTAGGATTAACAATTCTAGGGTTACACTAGCAAAATACCAAAATTATAATTCAACATTTTAATAGTATTAAATTAATTAAAATTCACCAAAAATCACTATCATGAATTAAATCCTATTATTTAATAATCAATTTTACAAAAGTTTAAAATTATCCTCATTTTAGAAAAGTGGGTGTTACAATGCTTTACTTCTTTTTATAGTTCATGATAACTATTTCGCTTTACCTTCCATGCCATGTTTTATAGTTTAGTTATTAATCGTGTATGCCATTTCTATTCACTATTTTTGTAGTCGTTATCATATATTTAGAACTGCATCCTTGAATTGTACTCGTTCCATTCCTGATTGAAAACCTATTTTTCAGATTATTCGCTTGCTACTCTATGTGTGGGATCTTTGGGAGAGATATGGGTGTATTTGAAGGCCAAAACCTAGAGACTAGTTAGATAGTTGAGTTCATCATAATGTTTAGCTAGTTGTTTTCGATTTTGTGAGTTATTGTATTTTCTTCAAATATAAAACTTGTGAATATTGTAAATAATTTAGTTTGTGAATGAACAAATAAAGAAATTATTTTATGAGCACTTTGATAATTAAGGTCTAGAAATCTTACTACGTCGATGCCGCAACGTAGGCTGGACTTGCTCACGTGCTCGCATCCCAAAAAGCGGGTCCGGGTCGTGAGAACGTTTCCTTGATATTACTAATCCTTTATCATCTCTTGGCAAGGATTACACAAATCACAAAAAAAGTTGCAAAGTGTTCAGAGGACTAACAAATTAAAGAACTCGAATCCTAAGGCTACTACGATTATAGAAGAAAATGATCTCACCACAATGTTGTTAGAGACACTCATGGGCAAGCTGATGACTCATGAGCTAGACCTACAAGACTGTGAAGAAGCCACACCAAAAGAGAAATCTATCACCTTCAAAGCACATGCTAAAAGAGTCTCAAGCAAAATCACTGACAATAAAGAATCAGATGGTGAGGAACATATCTTGTAAGGAAATTCAAAAAATTCTTAAGGTTTGAGAGATCAAACTGAAAGAAGAAAGAATATCAAGAATGCAATAAAGAAGAGACTATTTTCTATGGTTGCAAAAATACTGGCCACATCAAGAAAGACTGCCGAATAGCCAAAAAAAGAGTCGATACGACAGATCAAGTAGGGAGTCAACAACTGGAAAAAATATGCAAATACCAGCATCTGGCACGAAAGCAAGGCTAGTGAATCAGAGGAAGAAGAAAGACTAAGCAGCTCTGCAAATATTTTTTGATGACATTTGATTAGGTAACAACTAATCATTTGTATAATGAATTTACATTTGATGACAAATCGAGTCACTCGACAATTCATCAAAACCAATTTCGAATCATAATCAATATACTTTGAATCTCTGGACGATCCATTCCTCAAGAATCCAAGCACGGTCTATCTATATCGCATCGACGATATCGTCTTTCGATAGTACCTCTAGCATTAACTATCCAACGTCTCATGAATTGATCCCAACATATTCTCATCCAAAAATATTTTGATCCTACACACGACTCGCTAACATCGACACAAGTCTACGTATATATTGCTCAACCCAACTCCGCCATCGAAGCCTCACGTGAAACTATCTTTTGATCAACACAATACCAACGTGTGATTTTATAAAGTATCTAGACTTATTGTATGGAACATCCTATGAAACATTTAAAAGAGTGTTATCGATAACGAGTATGAATGCAACATCAGAGTTCACAAGAATTTAATCGAAATCTAAGGATGTAAAGTCATGCTCCGATACCATTATGTTATGCCTTAGTTCCGCAGAACCAATAGTCCTTGCATGGGTGTCATCTCGCATGAGCCTAAGTTGCGCTCGCGTAAGGTGAATACCATAATGACCAATTTCAATAGCTAGATGATGTGGTCATCTGTAAACCCTTATACCAATTATCTTTTTGTAAAATTTTAAAAGCTTAATACATTTTGTCATTTTCAAATTTAGTTAAGATAATAAAAGGGTTGGGTCTTGTAAAACCTAAATGTCAAGGGCATGGGTACAAATGTCCCACTTAAGCTCTGTTGGCCGACCTAGATAAAATTCCCTCCCCAGTATTAAGAATTTGAATCATATTCAAATTCTGATTTCTCCAAATCCACAGGTGACTCAAAGATCATCCCGATCTGAATTTAATCGGATTCTTCAATCTCATCCTCTAGGTTGAACATTTATATATATATATACATTAATGAAGAGACAACCGATCCTTTCCTCATCTGTCAACCCTGGAAGTATCGACTATTAATTCTTCTTCTTCGTGGATTTCCTTCATCAAAGAATACATCCCAGAATTATTGAGGTAAGTAATGGTTTCTAGAATTTTATTTACAGCAATAATCGTACTAGAGAACGTCAAGTATTCGATGAAATACCCAAGACAATAGGATTGTAGCTATGATGGCAAATAAGCATTAGGGAAGAACTGATGACTATTACCTATATACACAAGATGGGGGGATGTTCTGGGCCACAAAAGGTACATATCATTGCATATAAGATCAGAAGGAACACCCCTGTCTATTGTAATCAACTATTATAAGTGCCATGGGAGCAAACAAGGATCGAGTATTAGAGAAAATGGAGAAAGGAAAGTACTGTATAAACCAGTGGAGTACTCTTGTTCACAATGCATCAAGTAAATAAGGAATCGACTGAGATTAGGATACGCATCCACTATTGGTATGCCTATATCTATCTATGCACAAGAGAGCACTTGTGCGTCGACCTGTGCATAAAATGCAGGTACATATGAGTGTTCAGAGTACAACCATAGCACTACAGGGGTGTCCAATGGGATACATGAGTATCCAGAAATTAGTACACAATACCATAGGAAGAAGGAGGCATACATCCATGTATCCAACTGTCATTGGGTGTCAGTTAAACTATCTTGAGTAGTTATATATCCTGTATCAGTATCACACCAATATATTGGTCAAATATCAGTATCAGTTTATATTTGTTAACCAAAGGTCCAGTCCCTACATCCGTGTGACTTTGTACATATGGTTGTATGCACATAAAGTATTAGTCAACCCATCCCGTATCAATCGTAAGTTACCTATCTCGTAATGGTTTGGCTGTCATGATTAGATTTCCTTTGTATCAAACAGAAACTGTCATGTTAGATTTCTTCTTGTATCTAATATATATTATTATGTTAGACTTTTCCTTATATCGAATTGGTACTGTTAGGATATATTTCTCTTGTATCAAATTGATACTGATATGTTAGATAACTGTAACACCCACTTTTCTAAAATGAGGGTAATTTTGAAATTTTGTAAAAGTTTATTATTTAATAATAGGATTTATGATTTAAGAGAATTTTTAATTAATTTAATACTATTTAAAATTGGTAAATTATAATTTTGATGTGTTAGCTAGTGAACTCTAGAACTGTTGAGCCTAGAGACTAACCATGACCATGGGGACCTAACCATGTGATTAGAATGACTATTTACAAGTATTTAGGCTAAAGGTATTTTGGTCATTTTGTGACTTTTGAATTATTTAGGATTTTGATTAATTAATGAATTTTAGATTATTTTAATAATATTTAAATTGATGTATTATAATTTTGTTCATTTTTTATATTTTAATATTTTGGGAAAATTTTATATTTTAATATTGTTTTTATTGGATTTGTTTAGTCGGGTTTGAGTTTCGTCTCGTTCTGACTTGTATTGTGACCCGGGTAGCTTAAACTCTAGATGGGACCCGATATTAAGTTAAGCATGGCTCACAAGACCCAACATTTAAGTTAGTTAATTAAACTAATTTTTATCATGTTAGAATGGTTAAGTTAGAGACTCAAAACTAGATCATTTTGACCCCAAACTTGAACCTAGTCTAGACTTAACCATATGAGACTAGAGAGAGGCAATTAGGACATTTCCCATTAGCCCTAATGGACACTTTATGGCAGCCACCTTTAGGGAAGAATGATTCATTTCATTCATTACAATCTTGGCTCTTTTATTTTTCTTTTGTTCTTCCCTAATTTTAGAGAGCCTTCCCATTGATTTGATCTCCAAATCAAATCATTCCTTCACCAAACCTTTCCTCAATCATTTCCATTCTCCAAGGGAAGGGTGCTACCAATGATTGGAAGAGGAGTGCAAGGAGGAGTGTCCACTTTGAGGGATCTTCGTATCGGAGCCGTGTCCTAAAGGATTTTATTGGGATTCTACTCCCAATAGGTAAAACCCATCCTCTAAATCGATTTTTTTTGCATATAAATTAGTTTTGAATCCGTAGGATCCATCCTCATGCATGTGTCCCATTTAGATTCAAATTTGAGGCCATTTGGAGCTCTCTTGAGGATTTTAGATATGTGTCTTGTGTCCTACTTGATAGATCCCAAATTAGGACACCCCATGTGTATGTATGTACGATAATAGTTTAAATAGATATTTAAATTCAGTTTTAGAATGGTTAGAGAGTGGATTGATCTTATTTAGAATGGTTAGAATGAGTTTCATTTGGATACCTATGTTTGTATCCAAGTATCTTGGCCTATATGTGTTCTTTTGTCCAAAATAATTCAAATTCGTCATAATATTCATCCACATTTTTATTAACCAAAGCAACTTAGAAATGTCTTAACTTTTAGCTTAGAACTCCGATTTATTTCCCATTTTTTAAAGAATCGTATCGAAGTTAGCTTTCCAAATAAATATTTTAATAAGCCAAATTCTTTTTGTAACTTTCTGTAGAATTATTTGAGTGTCAGCTGTACGAAAGACGAACGTGTTTCGGTATTTTTGCGATTTCGGGAGCTTCCGGACATGAAAATATGATCCGTTTGAAGTTTCAGAAAGCTAACACGAAGGGCTACAACATACTTTAATCCTAGAATTTAGTAGAGGCACAATTGGTACAGTATTGGTTTTAAGTAGAAGAGTGACTATACGATATATGCATTTTGTGTAACCTATGAGCCAATGTAGTATGGATATTAAATGAATATAGAGTATGTAATACATGATATGTTAGATGAATGAAATGATATATATATGATATATATCCTCTTTACATTAATGTATATATATGGTTGAATGCAAGCATGTAGGAATGCAATTAATATAATGTATGTAAGCAATGCATAAATGCATGAATGAAAGAATGATATACAATGTATGCATGAAAGTATATAATGAATGCTAGATATGAATACAAGGTATACATGTAATGATGATATGAATGCATAATATATAAATAATATAATGCAATATATAATGATAGCATGTATAGTAATGTAGAATATATGATGCAAGTATGTATGTGTCCACTATTTTTCCTTTTTCTTACATTTTCCTTCCCTTCCCTTTCCTTTTCAGTTCCCCCCCCCTTTTTCCTCTTCTATTTTACATGTTGTATACAATGTATATAATGTATAGATGTATGTAAGTATGTAATATGCATGAATGACATGTATGTAATAAAAATAAGTATATGTATGCAACTTAATGATATGTGAATGGATATAATGCCTGAACTGAAATATGCATGCATATGGGATATGAATGAATGTATAAATGCATGAATGAATGTCATATATGAATGAATCAATCAATCAAAGGTATAAGTAAAATATAATGTATTGTAATGAATGTTAACATATATAATGTATAAAAGTATATATGCAAATGTGCATGAATGTATATATCTATGTAACTATGTAAATATACATGATGTAACATATGCCTATATATATAAATATGTATATAATGTGGATATGCATGTATGTATGAAGGTATGTATTTATATATATTATCTATTTATATTATGCATTGTTGTGGTTCACATTGTCTTGTGATTGTGTGAGTGCTAGCCTAGGCTTGGTTAGGCCTAGTAAGACTTGTTAGACTTGTTTGGGCTAGGACTTGACCTAGTTGACCTAATTTGACTAGTGTGGTTGACTAGAGTTGACTAAGTGTTGACTTTAGTCTAGTTTGACCTAGACAGCATGCAGATACATTGTACATTTCATTTATCATCTCTTGTATACATCTTGACCTGTGTTGCTCTAAATAGGACTATGTGGCTTCAGTTTGGACCTCTATACCTAACAGCTGTTCAGGTTATCAGGCGAGTACATTCTCTGATCATTTCATATTCTGTTTAGAATTATTTTCCTGCTTAAATTGTTAGTCCCGGGGCTTGATCAAAGATGGTAAAACAGATGCAACAGAGATCTACGATGATACAAAAACCAAATAACCCGATTATAATATGGAGGAGGAAAAAATAGAAGAGAAGATCTCTCGTTCTTCCTTGCAAACGTGTTACAATTGGGACAAAATGAGGTACAATAATCTAGAGAAAGATGAGAAGAAAAAAAATGCTGGGGTGTCAAAACACCGTTGCTTAAAGCAAGATTCGCCCCACACGAACTGCTTCTAGGAACCAGCAAGTTTGAAGAACTTGTGAAACGCTCGAAGTCACCTCTGTTCTGACTCCTCGGATGGACTTGCAATGGTGGCAGCAGCTCTCTCTCTCTTTTTCCTTTTCTGACTTATATTTTCGTAGTAGTCACAAAGGAGGCCAGAAGAGAGTATATATAGAGAGAGGGTGGAAACCCTAGCCGCCTCTTCAGTTACGGAAAGTTTGAATCAAATCCCAAAAAGATAGCAACGAGATTAATTCAAATCCCACAAAGATAGCAACGAAATTAATTAATTCAAATCCCACAAAGAGTGGATCTGAATTAATCGCATTGAATCAGTCTTTCCATAACCGACTTGTAGTCTGCACAGTCAGCGAAGCCCTTCATGCGGCAGCAGCAGCAGTAGCCTGGCCGCATGAGCCTCCTGGCTGCATGGACCGCATGGCCGCATATGAGCCGCATGAGCCGCATGGACCGCATGGACCGCATGCGCCGCATGGACCACATGGACCGCATGTGCCGCTTGACTGCTGACGTGATAAGTACAAAGTACGCCAACAAAATGCCACATTACGCCTCATGAGCCCATGAGCCCGAGTCCGAGTCCGAGTCGCTAAGCCCCTTTGGGGCTTAGCTCGAAATAGAATTAATCCAAGAGAATGACAAAAGCATTAATGCTTAATCCTTGGAGCCTTATTCTTACCTCCTAGTAAAATCACCCACATGGTTCCCTCCTTAGGGTCACCACCCCATGTGCATCTCTCAACAACACAACCAAGTATATATGTTGAGATAACTTATGGTGCATTTCCGATGTGGGACTAAAATTTTACAAGGCATGTTGAGAGCAAGCTCTCTCCATGTAAAGAAAGCACCAACAATCCTCCACATATCACAACATATATATGTGTCTAGTGTTGAGCGTTCCCCACAGTAACTGTCCATTTTGCATTTGGATAGATGTCGCTGACGACTTGAATCTTCCCTCATGGGTTAAATAACAATGTGATACAAGAATGGACTACGCCTTGAATTCTGTACCACAATTGTAATTTTTCCCACTCACAAAGTGTAGTTACGTATGCTTCTGGCTGCACATTAAAGGCCCTATGCCAGCCTGGTTTCAGTGTATAATTTTGGGCGTCTACAAGTTTACCCTCAAGAGACGGCCTGATATCTCTTTCCATACACTATAGGTGAGTTCTTTATTAAAGAGATATGGCATGATGCCTTGCGCTTCCTTGCGGTACTACGCTGCTATGACATGGCCTGAAACCGAGGCATTACCTCTACCTGGGAACCTCATCGTAGTGTCATACTACTGTAGCATGAGGTCTCAGCCTCATTGTAGTGCCAATCTACTCAGCATGAAGCCTAAGGCTTCCTTGCGGTGTTACGCCGCAACGACATGGCTTACAAGGCCGAGGCTTTACCCCTACCTGGGTACCTCATCGTGGTATCGTGCCACTATAACATAGGGCCATCCTCCCCTTTGTAGTGCTGTCTACAACTCTTTAATTACGTCATACAGCATTAGGCTACCTGCCTATTTGCGGTGCTACGCCGCTATGACTTGGCTTACAAAGCCGAGGCATTACCCCAGACCTGGGAACCTCATGGTGGAGTCAGCCCACTCTATCATGGAGTTTCACTCCTTATAGTGCTGCTCTACCGTGCTTCCTGTAAAGCACACCAGGCATTCACTCTGCCTGAGAACTCATTAAGGCGTTTAAGCCAACCTTCCACAAGATCTGTTTTTTCTGTAAAAAATATATAGTAGACAACAGTGGTTATGGGTCCGTATCCCTTCCATGTTCCAGAGAACAAGTACCCACTGTTACCTGATAGTTTCCCAATCAGTGATCTTCCTTTGAACCAAAAGTTAGATGCCTAGTAGATTTCTCTTTGAACTAATAGCATAAAACTTTATGGTAGGATTACAAAGACACATTATCAGAATGCCTTTAAGCCCATTTTACAAGCTGTGTCATCGACCAACTAGCGCTTGAGGCCCTTTGTGAACGGATCTGCCAGGTTCTCCTGACTCCGAACATCAACCACTGTAATTACACCTCTTTTGATAAGATCGTGTACTGCCATGTTCTTCAACCGCACAGTCCTCTTCTTTCCGTTGAAGAGGTCATTTGATGCCACCGCCGCAGTCGCCTGGTTGTCATAGTATATCGGTATCGTCGGTATCTGAGCCCCAACCAAGATCGTACATGAGCTCCCGAAGCCATTCTGCTTCATCTGCTACAGTTTTAAGTGCATAGAATTCAGATTCCATGGAGGAACGAGAGAGTATAGTCTGCTTCTTCGACTTCCACGATATAGCAGCTCCACCCAAGGAAAAGACATCCACCTGTGGATCTCTCGCTTTCTACCTCTGAACACCAGCTAGCATTACCGAAGCCTACCACTACTGTCGGATACCCGTTGTAGTGCAGTACATATGTCTGAGTCTTCTTGAGATATCTCATCACCCGCTTCACATCTTTCCAGTGCTCAACCCCTGGGTTGCTTGTAAACCGACTCAGCATTCATACGGCGAAAGCTATGTCAGGCCTTGTGGCAGTGGTTGCGTACATTAAACTTCTGATAGTGCTAGAATACTCCAACTGCCTGACGCTTTCCCTCGAGTTTGGCTTCAGCTTCTGATCACACCTGTATGACGTATCAATCCATGGAAGATCCTTATACCCATAGCGTGTGAGCATCTTCTCAATGTAGTAAAATTGTGACAGCGCTACTCCAGTGTCTGTCCGGATGATCTTTATGCCCAAGATGACATCTGCATCCCCCAAGTCCTTCATACTGAACTTGGTTGAGAGGAACTTCTTTGTCTCTGTGACACAGCCTATGTCCGTGCCTAGGATTAGCATGTCGTCCACGTACAGACAAACGATGACTCCTCTTCCATCAGCGAATTTTGTGAAAACACATTTGTCCGTCTCGCTGACTCTGTAGCCGTTTAACCTAATAACTTTGTCAAACTTCTCATGCTACATCTTGGGAGCTTGCTTCAAACCATACAATGATTTCACCAACTTACAGACTTTGTCTTCAAGACCTTTGACGACAAATCCATCTGGCTGTTGCATATAAATCTCTTCGGTCAGCTCCCCATTCAGGAATGCTGTCTTTATATCCATCTGATGTATCACCAACTTATGTATAGCTGCTAGAGCGATTAACATCCTGATGGTGGTCGTCCGAGCTATTGGAGCGTAAGTGTCAAAGTAGTCTATCCCCTGTTTCTGAGAAAATCCCTTGGCTACCAGCCTGGCCTTGAACTTGTCAATAGTTCCATCTGCCTTCATCTTCTTCATGAAGATCCATTTACATCCGATGGGCTTTTCTAATTCAGGTAGATCTACCAACACCCATGTGTTATTGGAGGTAATAGAGTCAAACTCGTCATTCACGGCCTCCTTCCAGAAGATAGCATCTCAGGCCTTCATCGCCTCATCATAGGTAAGCGGATCTGCTTCCACATGATAGGTGACAAAGTCATCTCCGAAGTCTTTCAGTCTCCTCGCTTGCTTAGCTGACGGTTCTGCGAGTTCTGGTACAAGAGTTGTTTCATCAACAACAGCTTCTTCTTGGACTACTGGCCCATATGAGATTTCAGTCTCATTTGCACCTACATTATTTTCCGGAATGTCCGAAAGAATAATGTTTTTGTCTTTTGCAAACTTCTCTTCAAAGTATTCAGCATCGCGAGATTCGATGATATGATTTGACTCAATATCAAGAAATCTCCGAGCATCACTCTTCTCGGCATACCCCAAGAATTAATATCGCCTTTGTAGTCCTTGTTCCCAGCTTCTGAATCTTCAGATCTGGAAGCTTCACATACGCCAGACACCCCCACACTCAAATAACATTCAAGTTAGGTCTGACTTTGAACCAGAGTTCATGAGAAGTTACGTCCGACGTTGCATATGGCACTCTATTCAGAATGAAAGTGGCCATTAATGCAGCTTCTCCCCAGTAGCATTTTGGAAGGCCTGCAGTAAGCAGCATAGAATTCATCATTTCTGTTAATGTTCGGTTCTTTCTCTCTGCTACTCCGTTGGATTGAGGAGAATATGGAGCAGTAGTCTCGCATATGATTCTATGTTCTTTACAGAATGATGCGAATTTATGAGACCTATACTCCCCACCTCGATTACTTCTCAACCTCTTGAGTTGTTGTCCAGTCTGCCGTTCAGCTTCGGCCCTGAACTCTCTGAACTTCTCGAAAACTTCATCTTTAGACTTGAGCAAGTAGACGAACGCATATTTTGAGAATTCGTCGATGAAGGTTATGAAATACTTCATCCCGGCCTTCGTGGAGAAATGTTTGAAGTCACAGATATCAGAGTGCACCAACTCCAGAAGATCTGTGCTTCGATTGACCCGATGAAAGGGTTTCCTTGTGATCTTCGTCTGAGCACACACTTCACACTTCTCCACCTTACCCCCACATTTGGAGATAAGTCCTAGACTGGACATTTTGTTAATTCTTTTACAATAAACATGTCCTAGTCTATTATGCCATAACTCAAGAGAATAATCAGAAAATGTAACTGCATTAATGTCATCAAACTGGTTGACAAGCTGAATTTTAAACATTCCTTCGGTTTGATAAGCCTTCCCGAAGTATGTTCCCTTCATGGACATCACCATCTAACCAACATTGATGTCCATCCTCAAGCCTGCGTTGCAGAGCAGGCACCCAGAGATCAGGTTCTTGGCAATCGCCGGAACATGCTTCACACCTTGAAGCGTCAGAGTGTTCCCAGAAGTAAGTTTCAGCTCCACAGTCTCGATCCCCAGAACTTCAGCTTGGGCCTGGTTCGCCATGACAACCTTCTCAGATATCGGCTGGTACGTGATGAACTATTCCTTGCCAGAACAGACATGGCAAGTCGCACCAGTATCTATCCACCAGTCAGAGTCAACCCCTACAGTTGTGACATGTGCGATCATAGCAACAATGTTAGAAACCAATAAAACCTTATTAGGCTCACCTTTCTCTGATTGTTTAGGCTTGGATCTGCATTCACTCTTGTAGTGGCCTTTCTTGCCACAATTGTAACAAGTCACGTGGGACTTAGTTTTCTATTGCTTGAATGAAGGACCCTTCACTTTTAGATTAGTGAAGTCCTTCTTCTTGGGATGAGAAGCCGCCTGCTTTCCCTTGGGATATCTCGTCTGCACTAGATTGGCTTTAGCCAACTGTTTGGACAGAGTGTCCACCTTCTGTTGGGAACGCATCTCGTCCTCAACATGGATCTCTTGAAGTAGATCTCCCAAGCTAATGTCTAGCTTCTTTCTGTGCATCCTTGCATAGAAGGTACTCCATCAAGCAGGAAGTTTTGAGACGATCCCTCCAACGACAAACTTATCGGGAAGGGGCATCTCTTCGTCTTCCAGTTTCTGACGCAGCTTCAGAAATTCCTTCACCTGTGGCAACATGGACTTTTCGTCCTCAAAGAGCAATTTGTGATATTTTTCAACCACAAATATTTTGCTCATGTTCCTGTCTTCTTCATACAGTTTTTCCACAGACTCCCATATGTCTCTGGCAAGTTCCTTCTTCGAGTAGGATTCTGCCAGGGAGTCCTCCATAGCATTCAGGATGAGAAGCCTGCAGATGCTATTTTCCCTTCTCTATTTGGCCTGGAGTTTGGTAGCCGCATTGATTGCGGCAGTAGATCTAGTGTCTGGAACAGAGGGTTCTTCCTCCAACAGAACATGATCAACGTTTTTTAGTTGAAGAGTTAGATAAACCTTGCTCTTCCAGACTTGATAATGCTCTCCATTGAACTTTTCCAACTTGCAGTAGTCCGATTGGACGAGCGAAGCATTAATGTTTTCCATCTATAAGGATCTTGCTTTGAGATTGTTAGTCCCGGGGCTTGATCAAAGATGGTAAAACAGATGCAACAGAGATCTATGATGATACAAAAACAAAATAATCCGATTACAATATGGAGGAGGAAAAAAGAGAAGAGAAGATCTCTCGTTCTTCCTTGCAAACGTGTTGCAATTGGGACAGAACGAGGTACAATAATCTAGAGAAAGATGAGAAGAAGAGGGTGTCAAAACACCGTTGCTCAAAGCATGATTCGCCCCATACGAACTGCTTCCAGGAACCAGCAAGTTTGAAGAACTTGTGGAACGCTCGAAGTCACCTCTGTTCTGACTCCTCGGATGGACTTGCAATGGCAGCAGCAGCTCTCTCTCTCTTTCTCTTTTTCTGACTTATATTTTAGTAATAGTCACAAAGGAGGCCAGAAGAGAGTATATATAGAGAGAGGGTGGAAACCCTAGCCGCGTCTTCAGTTACGGAAAGATTGAATCAAATCCCAAAATGATAGCAACGAGATTAATTCAAATCCCACAAAGATAGCAACGAAATTAATTCAAATCCCACAAAGAGTGGATCTGAATTAATCGTATTGAATCAGTCTTTCCATAACTGACTTGTAGTCTACACAGTCAGCGGAGCCCTCCATGCGGCAGCAGCAGCAGCCTGGCCGTATGAGCCTCATGGCCGCATGGACCGCATGGCCGCATATGAGCCGCATGAGCCGCATGGACCGCATGGGCCGTATGGACCGCATGAGCTGCATGGACCGCATGGACCGCATGAGCCGCATGACTGCTGACGTGCTAAGTGCAAAGTGCGCCAACAAAATGCCATATTACGCCTCATGAGCCCATGAGCCCGAGTCCAAGTCCGAGTCGCTAAGCCCCTTTGGGGCTTAGCTCCAAATGGAATTAATCCAAGAGAATGACAAAAGCATTAATGCTTAATCCTTGGAGCCTTATTCTTACCTCCTAGTAAAATCACCCACATGGTTCCCTCCTTAGGGTCACCACCCTATGTGCATCTCTCAACAACACAACCAAGTATATATGTTGAGATAACTCATGGTGCATTTCCGATGTGGGACTAAAATTTTACAAGGCATGTTGAGAGCAAGCTCTCTCAATGTAAAGAAAGCACCAACATAAATTACTTTACTTGATATTGTCACGTTGGTCACACGGATTAGTACTATATGGATCCCTTCTTGAGATGTTATCCCCTCAGGGAGCATCGGATATTACATGTTCTGTGCGTTTCACTTACATGGTGTATCACTATGCTTCACGGTTCATTGATCACTTGTGACATGTACTCTCATGATCACAGAGTCTTCCTTGAATCATCCATTTATGGGCATTCCCAAAATCACCTATTTATGGGCTTACCATATATCACCCCTTGTGGGCCATTGCATGGAATCAGAACATAACCTGGCTGGATTCTTGTGTATTGATTGGGGGTACGGGGGAGTAGAAGTAGACATGTGAATAATATCCAAGTAGTGTAGTTCCCAGAATCACTCCATAGTATAGTTCCCAGAATCTCCTATGCCATTCACATGTTTATATTGTACTCTGACTCACTAGCCACTGTTAGTTCTCTACTTAGAGTAGATATTTCTATTACAATTCTCTCTCGGTTTACATTCTGTACTTTCTTTCAGTTCTTGTATCTTACTTTACTGTATGATTATATTTTTAACCTGCTATGATCTGTTGAGATGTATTGTGCTCGCTCCTGTCCTGACTGGACCTGTTGAAAATATTACAGAGGACGAGGAGGAGACCTGCGTGGATACCTACTACGGGGCAGCTCTAGATGACACAAGTGATCCGAATTTCCAGTCGGATCAATTAGCTATAGAGACTGAGGCTCCCTAGTCTAGGTTTTACTATTATTTGGGATCTGGATTGTATATATTCTATCATATTCAGTAGTTGAGGCTTGTATTTCTGGATGTTTTCTGAGATGTTATCTTAGACACTTAGACTCTTCTGATCTTCTGTATTTCATTTGAGTTTTATATCATATCGTACTTCTTCTTCCTTAGTTGTGATTGAGTTTACTTTCTGCTATGTCACCCCCATTAGGGGAGTATAAACTGTTTAGCATTACATTGTTAGATGTTGTGACCTAGGACAGCGTTCTACCGTCGACACTGCGACGTAGGCTGGACGTACCCACTTCTCGTGCCCTTACTCTAGGGTGCGGGTCGTGACATATTTTTAGTGGTGGCCCATGCAGGTCGAGTTTATGTAGTGGTATTCGAACTAGAGTACCACTACAGCCTGCAGTTGGATTAGAATATTTTTGAAGGTACTCAATCACATTAGAAAAAACTCTTAATCAGATTCCTTTTATCTAAAATTGTTGCTTATTGACTTCCCTTGAATATAAACTGTCCTCCTTTGAATTTTTGCTTCATTCTCAGAAATTACTTCTTGTTTTGATCTGTCTTCATAATGGTTATGGAGACACGATCTCATCAATCCGGTTCGGGGAATACTATCGAGAGGCTGGCCACCTCTCATCCTGTTCATCAGGGCCTCGAGACCGCAGCTCCTGTTGTGCCGACTCAGGTTGGTATTTCTGCTACATTGGAGGTGCACCTCTGTCTGTACAGAGACTTTTTTCGTCATTCCCGATTTCTCTCAGCAGCAGCGGTTCATGCAGCATCAGCAGCAGACCAGGGAAAACCAGCAGGGACGAGCTATCGTCAGGACAGTCGAGGATGTACAGACCATTGGAGATCTTGCTGTAAGTTTCGTTCTTCTCGATTCTATTCCCGTAATTGTCTTTTATAACTACCTTGAAATCCGATTCCATCTGTTCCTTGCTGATTGATTAATTTTGTCATGTTGCTCTTTTGTTATGTTTGTTTTTTTTTCTTCTAAGAAAATCATATGGGCTAGGTCACCTCAGTTGTGGGATCTAGAATCTTCATAGTCGTGTTACCTGGCATAGTGAGGACATATAGTCAGATTTTGGACATATTTCTCGGGTGTGGGAATTTAAGGTTTTTGCCGTCGTATGCGGCAATGCGGAAATTTTAAATACCATGATTCTAGAGGTATGTGCTTTAGTCAAGGACTCTGTGATTATCGTAGCATGCTTACTAGTATGACGAGGATTTAGAGTACCATAATTTTGGATAGACGCATATGATTATCAGATTGTACCTTAAATGCTCTTGAACAAGTTTTCTCTACTTTTGTTCAGTCTTTCAATTTTTTTTTTTTGTTTATTTTGTTTCTCATTATTTAACTTAGGAGTTGGAGTAGCTTTAGCTGTATTATAAACCTTTGTGTAACTTCTTACTATGAATCTCTTCTTAAAATAATGAATCGATGATTTTGCTAGACCTTATCTTGGATTTGATATTATAGCTCTGGTTTCAAAATGGTTCCTTTTTTTAAACAGATAAGCAGAACAGATTTTATCGTTATTTCCTTCTTGCTATTTTTCTTGTATTAAATAAAAATAATAATAATAAAACTGTCTTGATTACATCAATCACCTACTTTGCAATCTTTGTAGGAATCTAAATGTTGGTCTTGATATAGAATTTGATTTTTATATTGGGACATGAGGATATATATAGTGGACACAGATACTTTGCTGACATGTATGCATGCTGCACTTTGATTACCAACCTATCTAAATACATATTAATATGTTGTTGATGTTTAAATTCTCAAAACCCCAATATTTCTGATACAGTACAGTATCAGAGATTGGTTCTCTGCTTTTCCAGTTTAAATTCGTAATTTAAATATAAATTTCATGTTATTAGTTTTGTTACATTACTTCACATGTATGTTATATACAGGATTTCAATTCTTAAAGAAATTGGTTGAGTTTTGTGTTTGAAATTGTCAAATCTAAGACTGTGTGCATATTAGCCCTTAATACTGGATTTTAAATGTTAGTTCAATTTGTTGTTTTAAATATAATATTTTGAGCTATATACATTGTTGTATGTAGGAATATAATTTTAGGTTTCACATTCTTACATGTTAGGCTGTGATAAACATTGGATTGGTTTGATGTTCGAATTTCTCCAAAATCCTAAAACAGAATACATGTTAATATTTTTACATTGATTTCAAATGTTTAGTCCAAATTCAGATTTAATATGTAATATTGAACTGTATGCATAGCAAAATGTATGGATAGTATGTTAGGATTTTATCTCTATCATGTTAGGATGTGTTGGGAGCATTGAGTTGGTTATGATGTTTCAAACCCCTAAAATCTGACCCTGTACAAGGACACACACACCCTAACTTAGTATACACTGCCATGTAAACCTAAACCTTCCTCTGTATGTTATGTTCATATATCTATATAGATAGATATAGAGTTTATGCATACATGTTATAATGTATATAGATACATAACTAAATTTGTAACGCCCCAGTCCCAAAAATACTTAGGTCTAGGTACGTATCCATGCCAGCTGCATACATACGAAGTATACTCCAATATATGGAAACTCGTATGTATACATAAGCTGTAAAATGCAGTAAACCAAGAGTAATCTAATCTCATCCACAAATGAAGAATAAAAGATATCATATAATCAACTGCAATAAGTCTTTGTACAATACGTTGGGCGGAGACAAAGTCCACTACCAACTATCTCAAGTAAAAGGTACAAGAAGGAATAGATGAAATAACAAGACTAGCCAAGTGCAATTATCTTCGAAAGGATGGAAAAGATCATGGCCTCGACTAGAACACCTGCAATATCACAGAAGCACACGCACCTGGAGAGATAACCAAGTCCTCAGAGGGACGTAACAAGATACAGGAAGAACATGCCATATGAACTGAATATAAATGCACCATAGAATAAAGATAAAGTAAAAGTGTCCAAACCATAACACGGCTCAATATCCCATCATCGAAACAGTAGGCTACCCCCACAACTAAACAAGGACAAGGGGTAACTTACTCTTCCACGATATGACATTTTTCCATACCATGATTGGAACATGAAATTTGCTAAGGTCTCCTAACCTTTCTAATAGGCAATTTAGAAGACATCTCGATGTATGGGTAGGTGAAGGCTGACTCCTCCAGGACAAGGTAACAACTCTCAACACGCACACGTCAAGTACCAATACTATCAGCCGGCATAACTCGAGGCTAGCGGCCCACGTGACCCATCAGTCCATATTGCTCGAGGCTAGTGACCCTCGCGACTCGACTACCGTAGTACGCAGTTACTACGGCCTTTGGTTTTGGGTAGCCCATACATCAAACTGTCTTCACCCTCCCAAGGTTCACTAACAAAAGGTAGTCCACTAAGACTAGGTCCACATGCATTTAAAAAGACAAGAAGGAAAAATAACTGAAGCAAAAATATAATGAACTAAAAATCGCAAGTAATGGATCCAACTAAAAATAGATAATAAATATGCAGTAAATAATCAAATAAAGATGCATCTAATTATAAACAGTAAATAAGGCAAGGTATCTTGCCTGAGGGTGGTGCAAGAAGTAGCAAAATCCAACAATCAAAATCGTCAACACGAAAGTCAAAATCCACAAGAAGCTCCGGATGCTGAAACAAACATCACGAACGAGTTTGGAATAAAAGTTAAGCCTAGGAAATGCCTGTCCAAAAGTCAAATTCTGGAACAGGGGCTATTTTATAATTTTGGGTCAAAACGATGTCCGCCGTTGGATCCGCTTTGCACCGAAATGCGTGCCAATATCTACGGTCCCTAAAGTCGTCAAACTACATGTCTACAGATTTGTTTTGATGAGACGAACCCAACGGTATGTCCAATTTTGGATTCCGGTGGGCTGTGCACAAAATCGCCCGTTGAGTGGGATTGTGGGCCCGCCAAAATAGCATCCCGATCAACGGTCTCAGAATCGGACCAAACTTGGCTCACAGGACCAGAAAAATATTTCGAGTCCATTAGCACGAGTTTCATTGCGATATGATGAGCGTGCACAAAGTTGTGACTTAATTTGCAAAGGGTCGATATGGGGTATCTCGACGGATACGCACTAATTTTGCCGCGCACATGCAACGAAATCGGATTCCGTCAGTTCCCACATGTCGACAACATCCATACGCGCCTTTCGATGCGTATAGTGCGTGATCACGTCGTCCGGTTTGTTGGGGCGCACGCCGTATCGGGTGTTTTTCCACTTTTTGAAAACAAAATTTGACATATTTTTGGGAACTTTAACTACGTGTAGCTTTCTACATACTAGATGAAAAGTGAATCCAGAAAGTGCGTTACCATCTCGGTTATGTTGTTATTCTCTGCCATCAATTAGTTTCTACAAACTCCTATTGTACAGAAATAAAAGTGGCCGACAAGTTGGTGTTTCAAAACAGTTTTTAATATTACAGAAAAATGGTTTTTCTCCAACTTCGTCTCGATTTTTTGAGCAAGTTGGATGGCCATGTCGAAATTCACCTGGGGGATATCGAAGTGGGTCATGTGGGCTTTCTACAGAATTTATGGATCGAAAATCGGAGTAGAATTGACAGAGAAATTAATCGAAAAAGTGGGTTACCTTAAAGTGGGAATCTGTTGTTGTTGTTGTTGTTGTTGTTGTTGTCGTCATCGTCGTCGTTTCCGTCACCGCAGTCGTGGGGTATTGCTGTGCTCGCGGAGGGGAGGAGTTGGCCGAAGGTGGAGGAGAGAGGAGGAGGAAAGTGGAGGAAGAAAATTAGGTTTTCCGAGTTAACATATATATATATATATATATATATATATATATATATATATATATATATATATATATATATATATATATATATATATATATATATGTGTGTGTGTGTGTGTGTGTGTGTGTGTGTCTATATATATATATATATATATATATATATATATATATATATATATATATATATATATATATATATATATATATATAAGGTTTTAGGGGGTTTTCGAACTAATGTAGCTGCTGCTACTCGCGGCTCTTCTTTGTAGGGTGGGTGCACTTGGGTATTGTTGTTACTTTTCTTATGGTGGGCACTTGGTATTGCTGTTGCTTTTCTTGTTTGCATGCGTATGGGTGGTCGGGTGGGGCAGACCACCCCTTTATGATTTTTTTTTCTAATCTTTTCCTTTCAATAAATTTTAAAATATATATAACTATATATATATATATATATATATATATATATATATATATATATATATATATATATATATGTATATGTATATATCCATATATATACAACATAATCTATTAAAATCCAATAACAATTTAAATGACACTTATCCAATATTTAATATATTTAAACACACCTATATATATATATATCAATTCAATCAACTTAAAATAATAATAACATCTTAATAAACATATTTATTAATTGTTCATAAAAATAAATTTAATATTAATAAAATAATAAAAATTGTTCCAACGTGTGAACTTTACCACACACCCTCATTTGGGCCCAGAAAAATGTACCATTTTTGTAACACATTATTAAATAATAAAAACGTAAATTTTTGTACTACAAATTAATATTTAGAAAATATTCCCCCAAACCTTAAAATAAATTAAGAAATATTTTACACCCATAAAATATGCATCCATGGTCGTCATTGATCACACCACCTGTCTACTTGGGCTTAAATTTGGTCCAGGCCCCGTTCGGACTGAATTGGCCAAACCGGGTCATCAAAAAAATAAATAAAACCATAAATTGTATAAATTTATTTTTTAAGTCTAATAAAATAATAATAAAATAAATAAATAAAATAGGGGTTTTACATCCTACCCAACTTACAAGAATTTCGTCCTCAAAATTTAGGATTAATAGGGTAGATAGGGTTGAGGGATAGGAAAAGTTCGTCAATACCAAAATGCAATTAAATTTTGGAGGAGGCGATAAAACGGCGTTCAACACCACCATGCAATAGAAAATTGTGCAGTCGATATATACAAAAATATATCATGGTTATGGAATTGAATAAGGGTTGCCAGTGAAGGTAGCAAAATTTCGATAATCTAATTTGGAGAGTAATAAGGAATTGAGTAGATCAAAGAGAATAATTTAGACATTTGGGAGGTATGGTTCCTAGAGAGAAACTGGAGACTAATCACCTCGATTGTGAGTTTGATTTAAGTGAATGATTAGAATCATTCTCGAGTGCTCAAGAACAATTGGAAGGACATGATAATAATTCTAGGGTTGAGAAATGAGGAGTAGTTAAAGGCGAGGATATAGCCACATGAGTCGGTCGGTGGCTATCTATATTTATGTATAATTAACCGATTGGGCAACCAAAGTTGATACCTTGAGTCCATCTTAGCAAGTACAGTGCATTGTCTTTCCAAAATAAGTAAAAGACAAGAACAACAAGGTTTCAAAGACGGTGTTATATATTGAGTACAAATTACGGGGTTCATAGGCGACAAAAATAATTCAAACGAGAATTGCCAAGGCTGTCGCGGATGAGACTCTAAGGCAAGTTTACTATGTCTCCATCCACGTAGATTAATATGTGATAAGTGAACCAAAGTGCAATTGGTTGATCAGACCATCATGTACCGGTTCTGATTAGACAATAAGTTAATGGGTGCATCCAATAAAATATGTCATGATCAAGCTCGATAACGAAATAAGCTTGCAAAACTGAAGCTACATTAGCAGCATGAGATAGTCAAAATATAAGCAAGGGAGGTACTGATGAAGGAATTTTAAATAGTCCAAGATCTTTTAAAATCAAGGCTCGCCCGAAGTGTGGGCCTACACGGTTGTCCTAGTATTTCTTTATTTATGGCTTGGTTGCCTATATAAGTTTAGGGTCCTCTGAATTTCTAGTCTGAGTAAACTTATCAACATGGGTCACAAGGACAAAGGCTTTGTTGGGTGGTGAGGTATTCTATCCAACTTACAAGAGTTAAACTAATAGTATCATAGGATAATGGGTCAAACAATCAAGATAGAGTACATATTTAAGCATTTATAAGGAATTTAGTAGAACACAATCACATATCGGTCGAAAGAATTGAGTCGAGATGGAATCCCTATCCGTGGTCAAAAATATATCGGTATCATGGTAAAGATTATAGTTTGGCCATTTTGACCATAAGGTCATATCAAAAAATATAGTATAAGGAGATGGGTTTTGGTGGGACATGATATATCTACAGGAAGGTGGGCTTGTCTAGGTCTTATATATGAAATTTGTTGGGAGAAAAAATCTAGTGTTGTGCTCCAAATATTCAAGTCACGTAAGGGACGCCAAAAGATCAAAAATAAAAAGTGGGAGTTTACGAGGTGATAATTAATGCACAAAAATAAAGAAGAACAAGTTAAAGCATGAAATAAAATTAATTAAAGAATCTATTAAAAATAATTTAGGAACACAATTCCGGAGAGAAGATAGTCTCCTAGATGAATACAGTTAAGGAACCATTAAATCACCTTCCAAATTTTAAACGGTTAGAAGGGCACAATAAAAGATCTAGATTTAAGGGAAGGTCGAGTGAGTCATGAGTGAAATACAGTCACATAGTCTGGTAGATGACTAACAATACTTGTGTATATACTACTATCATGGTCATGAGGGATATGGCAATTAGTGTGGAATACTTAGTAGGGTTATCTTGGGGCCTACCATTAAAATTTTGCTCAAATTTTCTCCAAAAGTTCCAAAAATAAACTTTCAAAAATAAACCATCAAAATTTGGATTCACTCCAAGCCGTTCAAACTCATCATAAAAAATTTAAATCACTCTCATAAATCTCAAAGCAAAATTTTATCACGTTACTACTAACCTTTTCTAAAATTAACGTTTAAAATCAACTATTTAACTCAAGAGATCATAATTTACGAATCCGTAAAAAATTCACAATCAATCAGAAATTTAACACTCTAAATTTTTTAAATAACTCATAATAAAACTCTTAGCATATTAAAAGCAATCTCAAAAATTTACTCATCAATTTTAACTTCTATTCATGCTAAGTTATTCCAACAAAATCACAACTTTTAAATGGTAACTTCCTTTAATCAATCAAAATAACTTTCCATCACATCCTTCGAAATTCTTCCAAAAATTTTAATATTAGCAATCCCACAGTAAACTAAATTTTCAAATAATCTTATCAGTCAAAATTCTTTTTTTTTTCCAGAAATCTAAATAGATTTGAAAATCCTCAATCATAGGACACAATTTAAAATAATGAAAAATTCTAATAAATCGTTTTCAATTATTGTAAACCAAAATTTACCATCATTACTTCCACTTAAAATTCAAAATTTACTAAACACGAAAATCGTAAGTTGTACAACTCAATTTAAATAATTCATACGGCTATTTTTAAAAGCTAAGATCATTTTCAAAACAAATTTATAACCATTCAAAGGTGTATAACCATAATCCAATAAATCATAAACATCAAAACTCGAAAATCAAATAAATTTTATATTTGTTCAAAGATGTATAACTATCACCCAAAAATTATAAATATCACAACTCGAAAAGCAAATCAATTTTATATTTGTTCAAAGATGTATAGCTATAACCCCATAATTCATAAATATCAAAACGCAAAAATCCAATCAATTTCTTAACTCAATGGTACAAAGATTCTAGCTATATAATTTTTTTTCTCTCCTTCCTGCAGTATCAATCCAATGGTGTTTACTAATTAGAAATCTCAAGATTAAAACTTTCCGTGGCAATATCCTATTTTACAAATTACTAATCATTAAATCACACTTTAAAAAAAACTTACTAACTCAATTAGAGTCTTAAATGTATTCTAATTGCCAATATAACCATTCTAGCCATGTGTTTGACCTACGAGCATATACTAGTGTAGTCATCTTCCTAGTTGATACTAAGCACGAAAATAAGAATCAACGGTAGGAAGGAATCAAGCAAGATGCAATTCAAGGAGGTCGAACAAGAGTTCAAAATTTTAAGCCAAGGGAAGAGGTCAAGCTGTATGGATGAGATTCCTAGATTCTAATCCTATGTTGCAGGCTCACATCGGTACAGTAACGTAACCGAAGTGACAAACTCGACCTGCATGGGCCACCACAAAAACATGTAACGCCCCAGTCCCAAAATTACTTAGGACTAGGTACGTATCCATGCCAGCTGCATACATACGACGTATATATACTCCAATATATGGAAACTCGTATGTATGCATAAGCTGTAAAATGCAGTAAACCAAGAGTAATCTAATCTCATCCATAAATGAAGAATAAAAGATATCATATAATCAACTGCAATAAGTCTTTGTACAATACGTTAGACGGAGACAAAGTCCACTACCAACTATCTCAAGTAAAAGGTATAAGGAGGAATAGATGAAATAACAAGACTAGCCAAGTGCAATCATCTTCGAAAGGATAGAAAAGATCATGGCCTCGACTAGAACACCTGTAATATTACAGAAGCACACGCACCTGGAGAGATAACCAGGTCCTCAGAGGGACGTAACAAGATACATGAAGAACATGCCATATGAACTGAATATAAATACACCATAGAATAAAGATAAAGTAAAAGTGTACAAACCATAACACGGCTCAATATCCCATCATCGAAACAGTAGGCTACCCCCACAACCAAACAAGGACAAGGGGTAACTTACTATTCCACGATGTGTTATTTTTCCATACCATGATTGGAACATGAAATTTGCTAAGGTCTCCTAACCTTTCTAGTAGGCAATTTAGAAGACATCTCGATGTATGGGCAGGTGAAGGCTGACTCCCCCAGGACAAGGTAACAACTCTCAACACGCACACGTCAAGTACCAATACTATCAGCCGGCATAACTCGAGGCTAGCGGCCCACGTGACCCATCAGTCCACATAGCTCGAGGTTAGTGACCCTTGCGACTCGACTATCGTAGTACGCAGTTACTACGGCCTTTGGTTTTGGGTAGCCCATACATCAAACTGTCTTCACCCTTCCAAGGTTCACTAACAAAAGGTAGTCCACTAAGACTAGGTCCACATGCATTTAAAAAGACAAGAAGGAAAAATAACTGAAGCAAAAATATAATGAACTAAAAATCGCAAGTAATGGATCCAACTAAAAACAGATAATAAATATGCAGTAAATAATTAAATAAAGATGCATCTAATTATAAACAGTAAATAAGGCAAGGTATCTTGCCTGAGGGTGGTGCGAGAAGCAGCAAAATCCAACAATCAAAATCGTCAACACGAAAGTCAAAATCCACAAGAAGCTCCGGATGCTGAAACAAACAACACGAACGAGTTTGGAATAAAAGATATGCCTAGGAAACGCATGTCCAAAAGTCAAATTCTGGAACAGGGGCTATTTCATAATTTCGGGTCAAAACGATGTCCGTCGTTTGACCCACTTTGTACCGAAATGCGTGCCAATATCTACCGTCCCTAAAGTCTTCAAACTACATGTCTACAGATTTGGTTTGATGAGACGAACCCAACGGTATGTCCAATTTTGGATTTCGGTGGGCTGTGCACAAAATCGCCCATTGAGTGGGATTGTGGGCCCGCCAAAATAGCGTCCCGATCAACAGTCTCAGAATCGGACCAAACTTGGCTCACAAGACCAGAAAAATATTTTGATTCCAATAGCACAAGTTTCATCGCGATATGATGAGCGTGCACAAAGTTGTGACTTAATTTGCAAAGGATCGATACTGGGTATCTCGACGGATACGCACTGATTTCGTCGCGCACATACAATGAAATCGGGGTCCCGTCAGTTTCCATATGTCGACAACATCCATACGCACCTTTTGATGCATATAGTGCGCGACCACGTCGCCCGATTTGTCGGGGCGCACGCCGTATCGGGTTTTTTTCCACTTTTTGAAAACAGAATTTGACATATTTTTGAGAACTTTAACTACGTGTAACTTTCTACATACTAGATGAAAAGTGAATCAAGAAAGTGCGTTACCGTCTCGGTTATGTTGTTATTCTCTCCCATCAATTAGTTTCTACAAACTCCTATTGTACAGAAATAAAAGTGGCCGAAAAGTTGGTGTTTCAAAACAGTTTTTAATATTACAGAAAAAGTGGTTTTTCTCCAACTTCGTCTCGATTTTTTGAGCAAGTTGGATGGCCATGTTGAAATTCACCTGGGGGATATCGAAGAGGGTCATGTGGGCTTTCTACACGAATTTACGGATCGAAAATCGGAGTAGAATTAACAGAGAAATTAATCGGGAAAGTGGATTACCTTAAAGTGGGAATCTGTTGTTGTTGTTGTTGTCGTCGTCGTCGTCGTTTCCGTCACCGCAGTCGTGGGGTGTTGCTGTGCTCGCGGAGGGGAGGAGTTGGCCGAAGGTGGAGGAGAGAGGAGGAGGAAAGTGGAGGAAGAAAATTAGGTTTTCCGAGTTAATATATATATATATATATATAAGGTTTTGGGGGGTTTTCGAACTAATGTAGCTGCTGCTACTCGCGGCTTTTCTTTGTAGGGTGGGTGCACTTGGGTATTGCTGTTACTTTTCTTATGCTGGGCACTTGGTATTGCTGTTGCTTTTCTTGTTTGCATGCGTAAGGGTGGTCGGGTGGGGCCGACCACCCCTTTATGATTTTTTTTTTCTAATGTTTTCTTTTCAATAACTTTTAAAATATATATAACTATATATATATATATATATATGTATATGTATATATCCAATTTAAATGACACTTATCCAATATTTAATATATTTAAACATACCTATATATATATATCAATTCAATCAACTTAAAATAATAATAACATCTTAATAAACATATTTATTAATTGTTCATAAAAATAAATTTAATATTAGTAAAATAATAAAAATTGTTCCAACGTGTGAACTTTACCACACACCCTCATTTGGGCCCAGAAAAATGTACCATTTTTGTAACACATTATTAAATAATAAAAACGTAAATTTTTGTACCACAAATTAATATTTAGAAAATATTCCCCCAAACCTTAAAATAAATTAAGAAAAATTTTACACCCATAAAATATGCATCCATGGTCGTCATTGATCACACCACCTGTCTACTTGGGCTTAAATTTGGTCCAGGCCCCGTTCGGACTGAATTGGCCAAACCGGGTCATCAAAAAAATAAATAAAACCATAAATTATATAAATTCATTTTTTTAAGTCTAATAAAATAATAATAAAATAAATAAATAAAATAGAGGTTTTACAAAATTTCTACCTCTTTATATATATATATATATATATATATATATATATATATATATATATATATATATATATATATATATATATATATGGTTAGCCATGCATTTTATGAGAAAATAGGTTGTGCATTGTAGATTGTTAACCAATATGTCATGAGTAGTGAAACTGGATAGCTATTGTTTTGAAACCCAAATCCTCATATACACTTTCATGTATATTTCACATATACACATGCCTACTATCTAACCATATGAACATGTCCAGATACACCCATACACACACTAACCACATAACATTTACATAATGCTAGCTTTTTCCCTTCTAACACTCTCTCTCTCTATATATATATATTTTGTGATTGGATTTTAATGCTCGACATTTGTGCTTTAAATTTTGATTTTGATTATGCCTTAAAGCCTTGATGATTTGTTATTTCTGTATCTCTTCCAGTTTAACACCCCTGATTGCTTGTAAGTTTTGATACCCTATGATTGTTTTGGTCTAGTGTAACTATTATACCTAGATGAGACTTACACTACCAACGTATGCCATGACCCTGTATGTTATTCTTTTAAATTGTATGATTTAGGTAAGTTCTGAGACTTTGATTATTGGGGACGAGACTCTAGAAGAAGTACGACCATCTTAATTTCAAGGACGAAATTTTCTAAGGATGGTAGACTTGTAACACCCACTTTTCTAAAATAAGAGTAATTTTAAACTTTTATAAAATTTTATTATTTAATAATAGGATTTATGATTTATGAGAATTTTTAATTAATTTAATACTATTTAAAATTGGTGAATTATAATTTTGATGTGTTAGCTAGTGAACTCTAGAACTGTTGAGCCTAGAGACTAGCCATGACCATAGAGGCCTAACCATGTGATTAGAATGACTATTTACAACTTTTTAGGCTAAGGGTATTTTGGTTATTTTGTGACTTTTGAATTATTTAGGATTTTAATTAATTGGTGAATTTTAGATTATTTTAATAATATTTAAATTGATGTATTATGATTTTGGTCATTTTTCATATTTTAATATTTTGGGAAAATTTTATATTTTTAATATTATTTTTATTGGATTTGTTTAGTCGGGTTTGAGTTTCGTCTCGTTCCGACTTATATTGTGACCCGGGTAGCTTAAACTCTATATGGGACCCAATATTAAGTTAAGCATGGCTCACAAGACCCAACATTTAAGTTAGTTAATTAAACTAATTTTTATCATGTTAGAATGGTTAAGTTAGAGACTCAAAACTAGATCATTTTGACCCCAAACTTGAACCTAGTCTAGACTTAACCATATGAGACTAGAGAGGGGCAATTAGGACATTTTCCATTAGCCCTAATGGACACTTTATGATAGCCACCTTTAGGGGAGAATGATTTATTTTATTCATTACAATCTTGCCTCTTTTATTTTCCTTTTGTTATTCCCTAATTTTAGAGAGCCTTCCCATTGATTTGATCTCCAAATCAAATCATTCCTTCACCAAACCTTCCTTCAATCATTTCCATTCTCCGAGGGAAGGGTGCTACCAAGGATTGGAAGAGGAGTGCAAGGAGGAGTGTCCACTTTGAGGGATATTCGTATCGAAGCCGTGTCCTAAAGGATTTTATTGGGATTCCACTCCCAATAGATAAAACCTATCCTCTAAATCGATTTTCTTTGCATATAAATTAGTTTTGAATCCGTAGAATCCGTCCTCATGCATGTGTCCCATTTAGATTCAAATTTGAGGCCATTTGGAGCTCTCTTGAGGATTTTAGATATGTGTCTTGTGTCCTACTTGATAGATCCCAAATTAGGACACCCCATATGTATGTATGTATGATAATAGTTTAAATAAATATTTAAATTCAGTTTTAGAATGGTTAGAGAGTGGATTGATCTTATTTAGGATGGTTAGAATGAGTTTCATTTGGATACCTATGTTTGTATACAAGTATCTTGGCCTATATGTGTTCTTTTGTCCAAAACAATTCAAATTAGTCATAATATTCATCCACGTTTTTATTAACCAAAGCAACTTAGAAATGTCATAACTTTTAGCTTAGAATTCTGATTTATCTCCCGTTTTTTTAAAAGAACCGTATCGAAGTTAGCTTTCCAAATATATATTTTAATAAGCAAAATTCTTTCTGTAACTTTCTATAGAATTATTTGAGTGTCAGCTGTACGATAGACGAACGTGTTTCGGTATTTTCGCGATTTCGGGAGCTTCCGGACACGAAAATACGATCTGTTTGAAGTTTCGGAAAGCTAACACGAAGGGCTACAACATACTTTAATCCTAGAATTTAGTAGAGGCCCAATTGGTACAGTATTGGTTTTAAGTAGAAGAGTGACTATACGATATATGCATTTTGTGTAACCTATGAGCCTATGTAGTATGGATATTAAATGAATATAGAGTATGTAATACATGATATGTTAGATGAATGAAATAATATATATATGATATATATCCTCTTTACATTAATGTATATATATGGTTGAATGCAAGCATGTAGGAATGTAATTAATATAATGTATGTAAGCAATGCATAAATGCATGAATGAAAGAATAAAATACAATGTATGCATGAAAGTATATAATGAATGCTAGATATGAATGCAAGGTATACATGTAATGATAGATATGAATGCATAATATATAAATAATATAATACAATATATAATGATAGCATATATGGTATTGTAGAATATATGATGCAAGCATGTATATGTCCACTGTTTTTCCTTTTTCTTACATTTTTCTTTCCTTCCCTTTCCTTTTCAGTTTTTTCCCGTTTTCCCTCTTCTATTTTTCCATGTTGTATACAATGTATATAATATATAGATGCATGTAAGTATGTAATATGCATGAATGACATATATGTAATAAAAATAAGTATATGTATGCAACTTAATGATATGTGAATGGATATAATGCCTGAACTGAAATATGCATGCATATGGGATATGAATGAATGTATAAATGCATGAATGAATGTCATATATGAATGAATGAATAAATCAATCAAAGGTATAAGTAAAATATAATGTATTGTAATGAATGTTAACATATATAATGTATAAAAGTATGTATGTAAATGTGCATGAATATATATATATATATATATATATATATATATATATATATATATATATCTATGTAACTATGTAAATATACATGATGTAACATATGCCTATATATATAAATATGTATGTAATGTGAATATGCATGTATGTATGAAGGTATGTATTTATATATATTATCTATTTTATATTATGCATTGTTGTGGTTCACATTGTCTTGTGATTGTGTGAGTGCTAGCCTAGGCTTGGTTAGGCCTAGTTAGACTTGTTAGACTTGTTTGGGCTAGGACTTAACCTAGTTGACCTAATTTGACTAGTGCGGTTGACTAGAGTTGACCAAGTGTTGACTTTAGTCTAGTTTGACCTAGACAGCATGCTGATGTATTGTACATTTCATTTATCATCTCTCGTATACATCTTGACCTGTGTTGCTCTAAATTGGACTCTGTGGATTCAGTTTGGACCTCTATACCTAACAGCTGTTCAGGTTATCAGGCGAGTACATTCTCTGATCATTTCATATCCTGTTTAGAATTATTTTTGTGCTTTAAATTACTTTACTCGATACTGTCACGTTGGTCACACGGATTAGTACTATATGGATCCCTTCTTGAAATGTTATCCCCTCAGGGAGCATTGGATACTACATGTTCTGTGCGTTTCACTTACATGGTGTATCACTATGCTTTACGGTTCATTGATCACTTGTGACATGTACTCTCATGATCACAGAATCTTCCTTGAATCACCCATTTATGGGCATTCCCTGAATCACCCATTTATGGGCTTACCATGTATCACCCATTGTGGGCCATCGCATGGAATCATAACATAACCTGGCTGGATCCTTGTTTATTGATTGGGCGTACGGAGGAGTAGAAGTAGACATGTGAATAATATCCAAGTAGTGTAGTTCCCAGAATCACTCCATAGTATAGTTCCCAGAATCTCCTATGCCATTCACATGTTTATATTGTACTCTGACTCACTAGCCACTGTTAGTTCTCTACTTATAGTAGATATTTCTATTACAGTTCTCTCTCGGTTTACATTCTGTACTTTCTTTCAGTTCTTGTATCTTACTTTACTGTATGATTATATTTTCTAACCTGCTATGATCTGTTGAGATGTATTGTGCTCGCTCCTGTCCTGACTGGACCTGTTAAAAATATTACAGAGGACGAGGAGGAGGCCTGTGTGGATACCTACTACGGGGCAGCTCTAGATGACACAAGTGATCCAGATTTCCAGCCGGATCCATTAGCTATAGAGACTGAAGTCTAGATTTTACTATTACTGTCATTTGGGATCTGGATTGTATATATTCTTTCATATTCAGTAGTTGAGACTTGTATTTCTGGATGTTTGTTGAGATGTTATCTGAGACACTTAGACTCTTCTGATCTTTTGTATTTCATTTGAGTTTTATATCATATCGTACTTCTTCTTCCTTAGTTGTGATTGAGTTTACTTTCTGCTATGTCACCCCCATTCGGAGAGTATAAACTGTTTAGCATTACATTGTTAGATGTTGTGACCTAGGACAGCGTTCTACCGCCGATACTACGGCGTAGGCAGGACGTACCCACTTCTCGTGCCCTTACTCTAGGGTGCGGGTCGTGACAATAACCCTATGTATGCCTTGTTATCAGTGTTGAAGTTATCGAGTAGGCTTAATAATATAAGCTGGTTCAGAGTTTAGGGGTAGCACAGGATATGTTATGTAGGCACAGAACTTGATGTGCTATGCAAGTACAGTAGGTAGTTGGGACGTCCATAGGACTAGGGGTGTAAAATGGACAAAGTAGTCCGTTGTCCGTACGTGTCCGGCTCGATAAATGGTTTGACCGCGGAACGTCCGATTCATTAACGAACAAAACTTGGACATTTTTTTTGGTCCGATTAAAAATCAGACCCGGACACGGTCATATCCATGTCCGGTCCTAATTCGTCCGCGAACAGTCCGATAGTGGAGACTCCTTTTGGTTTTGTACCAATTATGTCAACATATTTTGGTTTTGCATCAAGTTTTTGTTGTCCCGTCTCGATTTTTGTTATCCTTTTACTATTGTTTGTTGTATTCTATAACCTTCAATTGTATTTTCTTTCAACTAGATTTTTTGAATCAACTATTAAGGTATCTTGATAAAATAATAACTTGTGATAATATATTTAATTTGTTCGCGAACCGTCCGATTAAATTAACAAACAGTGGTTGTCCGTGTTCGTCCGGCCCGAACTTGAACAATGAACTATCCGTGTCCGTCCTTCCGAACTCATTTTTATTAACGGACCAAACACGGACAGTGGACTGTCCGTGTCCATCCGGTCCGTTTATACCCCTACATAGGACCAATGGTGTTAATGGAGAAAGAGTAAGAGGAGTGTGCAACAGTATACAAGGTTCTCTGTATCAGAATTGAGTGAAGGGATAGTTGTATAAATAGGTATCCAGGTGTAGTACCTTAACTAGGTACAGGTTGTTAGTGAGGAAATATAGACTGTACAAGAAGGCTTAGGACAACTGAGTATAGAGAATAACGCAAATCTGAATATGCACAGGTGAGGTGCTTATACAGATAGGCTACCTGGAACAGTAGGTAATACAAAAGAATAGAAGGTACCTGCATTCCCCAACTACCTGTATATCTTAAGTTTTACTTATATTAGTATAAAAATCCTATGTAGGCTTGTGTACCAATGCATAAGTAAATTTCAGGGTATCAAACAACAATAGGGGCAGATAATGTGTTAATTGATATCCCTGTTGCCCCTGCAGTAGGCAATGTGTAAAGTGACAGTAGGTAATAGGATATATTTAAAACATTAAGCAAAGGAGATGTTGCATATTGCAATATCATCTCTAAAAACTACAAGGGGATGAATAGGTGTTAGAGTGCCACCTTGGTGCTAGGAATGGGGCAGCAGCTCCTATACAGGCCTACCCAACCTGTACAGACATAAAAGAGTCTAGGGTGGTGGTGAAAATGTGCATGATGAGAGGTGTACCTAGTATCATATACTTTACACCAAAAGAAATACAAGGGGTGCTAATTTCAGTTGTAGGAACAGGTCTAAAATCAATAGATATAGGGTTATGAGGGTATGAAATAAAGAGGAGGATTAACTAAGAGGCAAGCTTACGAAAGTGTCACGACTCGCACCCACTTTTCGGACGCATGAGCGTGAGCAAGCCAGCTACGCATCAAGCGGACTCCAGCCTGACTCGAATACGTAAACGATGTCAAGGCTATGGTATACTGCCAAATCATGGCATTGCAATCTATATCTCAAATCCACAAAAGTAATATAAGCATGAATGAATAACTATGGGTCGTGGTCTGCAGTCCACTAGCATATATGTCCGATGAGACTCCAAGGAATATAACAAGAGTCTCTAAACTGAATCAATAAGCAAGATATCTCATGATAAAGAATGTAAAGCACGAAAGGATAACAAACGTAATAATGATACCTGAATCCCGCAAGCCTATCATCACATATGTTGTCCAGAACTATAGCTAACTCCATGCAATCACTAACCTGAAGAGATCATCAGGTCCTCAGGGGACATAGCAAGATACATAAAAATATGCCTATCTAGCAGTTTATCATGCAATAAAGAAAATACAAAAAATAACGAGAAAAGACCAATCAACACGAAAACACGACTGGAATAACCACTACGCATAAACGAACTGCTGGAGGAGAACAAGAGAACACGATGTCACGATGTCAATGGATAATCAATAGAATACTCAAACCCTCACCCTTAGTGTGGACTTGCAGGTTTGAACAACTACTAACCCTCTCTCCTAGTGTGGACTCGCAAGTTAGCTTCAAGAAATCACCCTCGCCCCTAGTGTGGACTCGTAGGTGCGCACAGATAACTACTAACCCTCACCCCTAGTGTGGACTCGCAGGTTAGATTCAAGAATCAACTTTGCCCCTAATGTGGACTCGCAGGTGTGGAAAGATAACTACTAACTCTCGTTCCTAGTGTGTACTCGCAGGTTAGCTTCAAGAATTCATGGTTCAGCAGTTCTGCTATGACTTACTCATCCTATGACATGATATGACTCAGTCGAAGTACAGGTGACGACACGATATGACCCAATCAAGATACATGAGAGAACCAATCCAATATGAACTACAAAATTAACTATGAACAAGAACTATATATACGTATATCCAATATGAACTACAAAGATAATTATAAACAAGACTATATATATACTAGCAGGCATGATATACAAATCACATATAAATAATCAACTAGTAAAACTAGATAACAATAAGAATATGCATGTAAATAAACTGTAGAGGGAGGCAAGGTATCTTGCCTGTGGTGAAACCGTAGTCACAAGTCGAGGATGAGGGGATGCCGATCTACTAGCTGTCAACATATAACACATATCGAACCATGAACCGTGCACGAAAACTATAAATCAATTCTAATGTTCTAGTTCTAAATTCATAGAATAGTGGCTAGTTGAGTTACTAATCTAATAATAATTAGTTCTGGAATAATTCACTTAAAAACCTAATTTAACCTAATAATAATATGAATATAATCTAAACATGCAAGTTTGGCCATCAAAAGTCGTGTTTTCTAATTTTGGAAACCATAGCACGTAAATCGAGACGTGTCATTGACTATCAAGTTAAATGCTGTGAACTCTAGATTTTTAAAGTGCACCTTGGTAGATTTCAGTGCCAATAGTGTGCTGGAATCAATCGTGTCGCAAAATCACGCTTTGGTCAAAAGATATCGCCGTTATGGCTAATCGTGACCAAAACGGGGATCAACCGATCAATTCTGAGTTCAACAGAAAACTAAAATACTAGATGAACGAATTAATTTATGGAAAAATATATATGTCATAGAGCTCTGTGTTAGCTTTCCGAAACTTTAAACGGTTTATGATTTTGATTTTCGGTCCTCCCGAAATCTCGAAAACACCGAAATATGTCAAGTTTCGGACAACCGACACTCTACGAATTTTCCAGAAATTTAGAAATAATATCTACAAAAATAAATTAAATAATCAGAAAGCTTACCTCGATACGAATCCAAAAAAAATAGCGCACGACAAGCACGTCGGAGTTGGCGGGAATTGCTTCGGAAAGTCGGAAACCCTAGAAGAGTTCTTCCACAAAAGGCTGCTGGAATTTAATTAGGGTGGGCGAATATAATAATATATATATGAGAGAGAGAGGCGGTCACTGTAGCAGTTGGCGCCGACAGGTGGCCCCCCTGGGTGAATTTCTGGGTATTTATTTATTTAATTCAAAAAATTATTTAAAAATTATTTTAAGTCCAAATAAATAAAAATAAATTACAGAAAAATTTAAAAAAAATTCTAGAAAATTCTAGAAAATATTTCTAAGTGTCTAGAATATAAATAAAATATTTTAACACAAAATATCATCGTGTGACCTCACAATAAATTCCCAAAGCCTATAAAATATAATTTCTTAATTATATAAAAATTCTCAAAATTTCTAAATAAATCCAGAAAAATTCTAAAATATTCTAGAAAATATTTTTAGTCATTTAGAGCCCAAATAAAAATATTTGGTCCAAAAAGACCCCCGTATGACCTTACAGTAAATCCCGAAAGTCCTTAAAAATAATAAAATCTTAAATATTAAATACTTAAAAATATCCAAAAATTATAGAAAAATATAAGATAGCTAAATAATACATATATAAGCTATCTAGATGTCATATGACCTTAATATGGTCATATTCCACCTACAAGCTTTGGCATGACTCACAATGACCATAAAATTAATCATAAACAAATAAAATTAAAAAAAATTAAAAATTTGGGAAGTGGGCTTACAAATCTACTCACCTTAGAAAAATTTCATCCTCGAAATTCTAATTTATAACTATTCCCTAAAAATCAAAGTCTACTATTACCTTAATCTCCTCGAATTTAATTTCTCAAAAATTATTTTATGACCTTCTATAGTCATTTCATAACTATGAATACTTGAGGACTTCTGTCCACCTTTGGTCACACTATTCCTCAAAACACGGTCACTAAAATCTTATAACCTTCTAACTAGTTGCTAACGATTCTACCAACAGATATCTAGGACGTATGGCATCAATATTCCCTCATATCTATAAACAACCAATATTCAACAGTCAAGCAATATTATACTTATAATTTAAGAATTTATGATAGATTCTAGACAGCACGATCTTTCGTCACCCCAAAATAGGGAGGGACAGAAATCAATAGTATGGGAAGGCAATGGAGAATAATAGAGAACAAGTATGAAATTTCAAGGACGTAGAGAAGTTTCTAGAAGAATTTTCAAGGCAGAGTGGATTGAGATTTATAAGGTTTAGTCATAGTCGCAGGCTCGTATCAGTACAGTTACGTAACCGATACGATATGCTCTGAACTGCATGGGCCACCAAAAAAACTTGTCACGATCCGCACCCGCTTTTCGAACGCGAGAGTGTGAGCAAGCCAGCTACGCATCAAGCGGACTCCAGCCTGACTCGAATACGTAAACACTGTCAAGGCTATGGTATACTGCAAAATCATGGCATTACAACCTATATCTCAAATCCACAAAATTAATATAAGCATGAATGGACAACTATGGGTCGTGGTCTGCAGCCCACTAGCATATATGTCCGATGAGACTCCAAGGAATAT
Source organism: Iris pallida (assembly GCA_029216955.1). Lineage (NCBI taxonomy): Eukaryota > Viridiplantae > Streptophyta > Magnoliopsida > Asparagales > Iridaceae > Iris > Iris pallida. Next base: position 3,845,935 of record JANAVB010041420.1, read on the forward strand.
AACAATAGTCTCTAAACTGAATCAATAAGCAAGATATCTCATGATAAGGAATATAAAGCACAAAATGATAACAAACGTAATAATGATACCTGAATCCCGCAAGCGTATCATCACATCTGCCGTCCAGAACTACTAGCTAACTCTATGCAATCACTAACCTGAAGAGATCATCAGGTCCTCAGGGGATAAAACAAGATACATAAAAACATACCTATCTAGCAGTTTATCATGCAATAAAGAAAATACTGGAAATAAACTGGAAAAGACCAATCAACATGAAAATACGACTATACACGACTGGAATAACCACTACGCATAAACGAGCTGCTGGAGGAGAAAAGAGAACACGATGTCACGATGTCAACGGATAATCAATAGAATACTCAAACCCTCGCCCCTAGTGTGGAATCGCAGGTTTGAACAACTACTAACCCTCGCACCTAGTGTGGACTCGCAGGTTAGCTTCAAGAAATTACCTTCGCCCTAGTGTGGACTCGCAGGTACGGACAAATAACTACTAACCCTCGCCCCTAGTGTGGACTCGCATGTTAGCTTCAAGAATCACCCTCGCCCCTAATGTGGACTCGCAGGTGTGGACAGATAACTAATAACCCTCGTCCCTAGTGTGGACTCGCAGGTTATCTTCAAGAATTCAAGAAAGATACACGAGAGAACTAATCCAATATGAACTACAAAATTAACTATGAAAAAGAACAATATATACGTATATCCAATATGAACTACAAAGCTAATTATAAACAAGGCTATATATATACTAGCAGGCATGATATACAAATCACATATAAATAATCAACTAGTAAAACTAGATAACAATAAGAATATGCATATAAATAAACTCTAGAGGAAGGCAAGGTATCTTGCCTGTAGTCCTTGCACAAACCGTAGTCACAAGTCGAGGATGAGGGGATCCCGATCTAGGAGCTGTCAACCTATAACAAATATCGTACCATGAATCGTGCACGAAAACTATAAATCAATTCTAATGTTCTAGTTCTAAATTCATGGAATAGTGGCTAGTTGGGTTACTAATCTAACAATAATTACTTGTGGAATAATTCACTTAAAAACCTAATTTAACCTAATAATAATCTGAATATAATCTAAACATGCAAGTTTGGCCATCAAAAGTCATGTTTCCCAATTTTGGAAACCATGGCACGCAAATCGAGACGTACCGTTGACTATCTCATCAAAAGTTGTGAACTCTAGACTTTGAAAGTCAACCATGGTAGATTTCAGTGCCACGAGTGCGCTGGAATCAACCGTGCCGCAAAATCACGCTTTGGTCGAAAGATGTCGCCGTTATGGCTAATCGTGACCAAAACGGGGATCAACCGATCAATTCTGAGTTCAACAGAAAACAAAAATACTAAATGAACGAATTAATTTCTGGAAAAATATATATGTCGTAGAGCTCTGTGTTAGCTTTTCGAAACTTAAAACGGTTCGTGATTTCGATTTCCGGTCCTCCCGAAATCTTGAAAACACCGAAACGTGTCAAGTTTCGGACAACCGACACTACAAATTTTTCAGAAATTTAGGAATAATATCTACAAAAATAAATTAAATAATCAGAAAGCTTACCTCGATACGAATCCAACAAAAAAAACAGCGCACGAAAAGCACATCGGAGTTGGCGGAAATCGCTTCGGGAAGTCGGAAACCCTAGATGAGTTCTCCCACAAAAGGCTGCTGGAATTTAATTAGGGTGGGCGAATATAATAATATATATAGGAGAGAGAGGCGGTCACTATAGCAGTTGGCGCCGACAGGTGGGCCCCTCCCCCGGGTGGATTTCTGGGTATTTATTTATTTAATTCAGAAAATTATTTAAAAATTATTTTAAGTCCAAATAAATCAAAATAAATTACAGAAAAATTCAGAAAAATTCTAGAAAATTCTAGAAAATATTTCTAAATGTCTAGTATATAAATAAAATATTTTAACACAAAATATTATCGTGTGACCTCACATTAAATTCCTAAAGCCTATAAAATATAATTTCTATAGGTTTTAATTTTATAAAAAATCCCAAAAATTCTAAATAAATCCAGAAAAATTCTAAAATATTCTAGAAAATATTTTTAGTCATTTAGAGCCCAAATAAAAATATTTGGTCCAAAAATACCCCGTATGACCTTACAGTAAATCCTGAAAGTCCAAAAAAAATAAAACCGTAAATATTAAATACGTAAAAATATCCAAAAATTGTAAAAAAATCTAAAATAGTTAAATAATACATATAAAAGCTATCTAGAGGTCATATGACCTTAATATGGGCATATTCCACCCACAAGCTTTGGCATGACTCACAATGACCATAAAATTAATCATAAACAAATAAAATTAAAAAAATTAAAAATTTGGGAAGTGGGCTTACAAATCTACCCACCTTAGAAAAATTTTGTCCTCGAAATTCTAATTCATAACTATTTCATAAAAATTAAAGTCTACTATTACCTTAATCTCCTCCAATTTAATTTCTCAAAAATTATTTTATGACCTTCTCTAGTCATTTCATAACTATAAATACTTGAGGACTTCTACCCACCTTTGGTCACACTATTCCTCAAAACTCGATCACTAAAATCAATAGATATAGGGTTATCATGAGGGTATGAAACAAAGAGAAGGATTAACTAAGAGGCAAGCATAAGAAAGAGGTTGGAGTACTAGAAGACTATAGTTAACATAAAATAAGGGAAGTCACTGATAAAGGTAGATCACTAATAAAGGTAGAGAGGTTAGTCAAAAGGATGTAATAAACTTAAAGCTAATAGATAGGGTTGACACTTTAAATTCCAAGTTCCTTATTTATTAATTTAGTTAACTCTAAAAATAGGTTCTGTGGACTTTGACTCAGCACGTGACTCGAATTCGCAGCTTAGGACCACAGGCAAGTATACCTTACCGAATTTATGTAGTATTTACATGTTTCCTTTTTTTATGTTAGTTTTTTTCTCGTATTGTACCTAGTTTATCATCTACTTCTTTACTCATTTTCTCATTATACGTGGACGTAGGATTGCTCTTATTTTCCATTATTACTTTTCGTATTAGATATTCGTATTCTTATAATTTTCTCAAGATTGTCATTGTCCAGTACTATGTCGATATGCCCTTGATTGACTTGACCAGATCTTGTATTCCTTTAGGAGAGGAGATTGATACTAGGATTGGCTATTCTCGATTGGGGGTATCTTACATTGTACTACAATTGAGACATACTATAGATTGGAAGTATTTTGTATTGTACTATAGTCTATAGGAGTTATTCGATTGATTGTTAGCCAAGTCTAGTATTATATTTCCATATGACATGTCATTTCTTAGATGTTTTTCTTACACTATTCTTATCTTCCATGCATGTTATTTATTGTCATAGTAGTAGGCATGCTTTATGTATCTTGCTAGTCCCCTGAGGACCTGGTGATCTCTCCAGGTTTAGCCAAGGTTGATCCGGAAGCAGATGAACAAGTGTACGAGCCACACTACGGTACTACTGCAGCTAATGACATCATCGATGTTTACCGTAGTTTGGACTCAGTTACTTTATTTCATATCTCTATTTTATTTTCGTCTACTGGTAGTAGATTTGTCTCCACCGGACGTGACTTGAATTATTGATACTCGAAACTTTAGTTACATTATCCTTTATTATTTAGTTTCATTCATACTCATTGATCTTAGTTGTATCTTTTTACTTCTGTGGATGAGATATAGATTGCCACGTTAGTTCTATATTTCTGTGACTTGTGTATACTAAATAGCATTCTACTGCCGACACTACGACGTAGGCTGGACTTGGACACCGACTCGTATCCGAAAAGCGGGTGCAGGTCGTGACATCATCGCACAGAAGCCCCGAGTAGAGAAGTTGAATAATGCAAGATGTATAGAAAACAAAATCCTCTTTATTGATAATGCAGCAAAATTACGAAGGCACGAGACCAAGATTACAATCACTCAGGCTCACTTTCTCTCTGAATACAAACACTCAGCTCTCTCTCATCTCTCAATACAAAATATCAAGGCATGCAACTGGAGAAGGCGATTTCTATACATTATGTATTGTATAGGTGAAGACTCCACGCGGATGCACGCCTCAAACGCCAAGGAAACTCCATGCCACGACACATCCAAGCAAGCTCCGCCTCGAAAAAGGAAATACCTGTAATATGCATGCAAACTGGTGGGATGTCAGTACACAACCGTATTGGTGGGGGGCATCTCACCCACCCATGCAAAACCAACACACTATTTTAGTTAGTGCGTACTAGGATTTTAGTTGTCTTTCTAATCTTGCCTTAGAATCAGTTTTATAACATACATACTATAAGTCTACTCGTATTGCCACAACATGATCGTGCCTCAAATCATTGTAATCATGCTATACAACAACACTAAATTTGCCACCGACCTTCCATTCAACACACAACCGACTAAATTAATACTTGGTAACTTTGTGAAAAACTACTTCGAAAACCAACGCCACAAACTGTGTCTAAATACGAGACACTATTTAGGCCAAATCTTATGCTCAATAATTATGATACATACTATGCACACGTTCCTTGACTCATTCATATCGTGCATACACTTCTTGACTCAATCTAATGAATACACGTGGATCATCGCAATCACGTCGACTTCAATCTATATGAAAGATTACTGACAAATTCAAGCCATCTTGGACATATAGCATACGGGAACAGTTCACGTGTGACGTACGAACTCCACCGAAGGTCCAGCAGACCATCTTATGCATCACATACTTCAGACCCGGTCGCACCCGCTGAAGTAACGTACAATACTCGATTCCCCATAGTTACGAATCGATCTCGGTGCCCCGACAATCGTTCGAGGAATTCAAATATTAGGAACAAATTATCCATGATCATGCAATGGCCTCTACCTAACTGACCATAATACTCAACCAGTTGTGAGCCCTTGAATCATATATATTTTATTACCATTATTATTAAATTATGAGTATTATTATTGTTATTATTACTAATAACATCCTTGTGATTATATATATGTATATGTATATTTATAATTTAAGTAATACACAATTATAAACCATAGCAATATAGCACTATAGGATGAGTGGTGGTCTATTGTAAAATATCCATTAATAAGGTTTTAAGTGAAAACTTCTATTTTAAACTCTGTATGGTAGCCGACTTCCCAGTATTTAAACCCTACCTCATCTCTTATCGATCTCTCTTAATCCTTAGAGAGATCGACGTATATCCGAAGCTTATATATATATATATATATATATATATATATATAGAAGTTGCAGTTGATCTCGTCCTCTACAAACCCTAGAAATCACTCCTTCCCTTCGTAAGAGAAAACAGAGAGGAAATCAAAGGAAGTCCCAATGTCGAAGGATTGCCAAACCTCGTCCTCGACATCAGGAGGTATGTTATCCCCTACCTATTGAATCGTAATTTCTGTTTTTTGAAACAAGAAAATAGAAGTATCATTGGGTGTTCAAATACAGGAAGGATTTATAGGAAGGCAACCCCTATTACCATGGTTCGTATATAAAATTGATATATATATATATATATATATATATATATATATATATATATATAAACTCTGCCTCAATTAGGACACCAACGAACACCTGAGTAGATGTTCTAGAAAATGTTAGTTCAGAACATCTAATGGCAAGAGAACAAATCTATCGTAGGGGTATCATGCTATATAAGTGGGTCGTGTATCTGGGATACATGTGGCACTTATGTTTCCCTCACGTATTAGTTAACCCAATCAGTAGAGAGCATTTTTTTAATTGGAAATTTAGTAGGCAACCTGTGCACCTATAACCATGGGAGTGTGTGCCCATACCTATGTTGAGTTTGCTGCGGGATTACTCTTCAACCTAGAAGTGGGCACATGTACCAGTTCACCTGTGAGTAGGTAACCTTGTAGGGACTTTGGAATTTAAGTAGATTGATCGAGTTACCTCCCCACATCAGTTGCAAATCCTTTTTAGGTTGCCTTGATGTATCAGTCTATATACCAATACATGAAATCTATATCCTGTTTTAGTGAGCTACTGCCATAAAGATAACCACATAGGGAATACCTGGGGTATCCGTTCTAAACAAGGGTATAGCTAGTGTATCCGGGTTTGGGGGTACCTGACCAGAATTGAGGCAAATCGGGACTGATGTATAATTTACCTATAGCAAATTACTACCAAAATAAGTCATATCAGTGAGGGCATATAGAACTCTTGAGAATTCTAACCAAGTGTGGTAAGTGTTAACAAATATAAGTTGTGTCCCTAGGTCATTTGGGGGAGTATCATGGCCAAATTAGGCAGCCATGGGGCATCAAAGGGTGTCTTATTTGCTGCTGGATAAGATTGCTAACCAAAAGGGGGATCGAGTTTAGTGTACAGAGGTTGTGTCTATGTATGCGCTGAACTAACCCATACTTGTATCCTAATCATGTTTGAAGTTGGCATCGAGTGGTGTATTTAGTATCAAACTAATACTTGAAGTCACTTTTGACTCTTGTATCACTAGAGATACATTTGGACTTGACCAAACAATAAAGGAAACAGACTACTTAGTGTAACGAAGGCTAAACATAGGACTATAGCAGATGAATCAGTTGGGATATATATGCAAAGGTGGGTGTTAGAAGATGGTAACACAAACATAGGAAAATTACCAAAACTACAGCCAAAGGTTCAGTGGGGACCTGTATATCAGTACAACGGCAATGGGTGTGGTAGGAGTCAAATTTTACTAATCGATTTACCACGAAACCCTTTGCATAATACAAATTAAGGGGGATTCGGCACATCAGCCAATTACTGATATTTCTGTTGGCCCATTGGTCATAGTCAACCTGATTTTAATAATTGATCAAAACTCTGTCTGGATATACGAAGCTTGTTGGGACATCTCAGCTCCTTGGACATAAGCAAGATTAGATATTCACTCCGTTCAAGACTGAAGATCTGTTTGCCTACTTGAGTCTGTACTTCCTATGCAATATAATTTTTTACTTTATTTGATTCTAGGAAGACATTGTACACCGAGTCGTACTGGCAAATAGGCTACTCCCAAATAGTTCAAAATGTTTTTAAAAATGACCTATCAAAATGTTTTCAAAAAGGTTTTCAAAAAGGTTTTCAAAAATCACCAAAAATCTGTTTTAAAAACCCTAACCTAACCCTGACAGAACTCGGCCAGAGTTCGGCCAGAGTTCGGCCAGAGTTCGGTTGGTGGCCGTTTGATTTTTGAATTCTCTAGAACTTGGTCCTCCTGCAGTTGCGGATTTGACCGAGATTTGCTCATCGAGTTCTGCCCGAATTCTGCCCGAATTCTGACAGAGTTCTCCCTTTGGAATTCCTATAAATAGAGATAGATTTCGATCATTTTAATTCACTCATTCACTTTTAATCTTCTCTCTATCTAAAAAGCTTTCTGCCTTCCAAAGAGTTTTTTAGAGCTTTCATTTTCAGATTCCAAGCCAGTTACAATCCTCTAGTCGATTTGCCAGTGCGGTACGGTCTAGAAGTTTCTGAGAGATTGTAATCAGAAGGCTTGATTGAAGAATACCTCTTCACATTTGAAGTTGGACGAGTTCTTCGTATCAAAGCTCGCGTTGTAGAAGTTGCAAGGACTTCGTAAGAAAACTTGCAGTTTTTCCTATAGTGGATTCAACTGGTAGCAAGAGTTCTACCGACTGGATTAGTCCTCAACAGAGGGATACCAGTATACATCGCTGTCTTTGCGTTTGCTTTCTGAACTCTGCCTTTACATTATTTCAACTGTGATTATATACTGTGATTGTGTTGCTAACAATTTTTATTTAGCATTATTCCGCTGCCAACTCTATTCACCCCCCCTCTAGAGTATTACGCTTTACTATATCGTTCCTATAATTGGTATCAGAGCGGGTGTTACAGGTAAAGCGAGGTAACAGTGCTATTATTTATTCATTATTTATTAGATCACAGCACATTACATGGCTACTATGAAATTCACAAGTGAAGGTCAGGCCACAAACAGACCCCCTCTGTTTGATGGTACTAACTATACTTATTAGAAAACACGGATGAGTTTTTTCTTAAAATCTCTTGATTTTGACTTATGGGCTATTGTTCTTGATGGCTATCAGAAGCCACCTCGTATAAATGTCGAGGGAGTTTTGGTTGAAAAACCCCAAAGCAGTTATACAGAGGAAGAAAAGAAAAATGCCAGTCTTGACGCACGTGCCATTAATGCTCTTTTTTGTGCCTTAGACAGAACAGAATTTAACAGGGTATCTACATGCACAACGGCAAATGGTGTGTGAAAGCTTCTCGAAGTTACACATGAAGGCACGACTCAAGTCAAGGAGTCAAAAGTCAGCAGACTTACTCAAGAGTACGAGGCGTTCAAAATGAAGCCAAATGAAACAGTCACACAAATGTTCAAGAGGTTCTTGGATATTGTAAACCCTTTGTCCTCCTTAGGCAAAGATTACAGAAACCACGAAAAGATTCGCAAACTCCTGCGAGCTCTCACCAAGAACTGGATTCCGAAGGCTACAGCTATCATTGAAGGAAACGACCTCACTACAATGTCACTTGAAGTACTCATGGGTAAACTACTCACTCATGAACTGGAGCTACAAGATTTTGAAGAACCTGCACCAAAGGAGAAGACTATCGCCCTCAAAGCTCAGCACAGAAAAGCTGCTGAAGATGACTCAGACAGCAGTGGATCTGACGCTGAAGATCAAGCTCTCCTAGCAAGGAAGTTCAAAAGATTCATGAGACATGAGAAGAGAGTCAAAGAGAACAACAACAACAACTGGTACCAAGAAGATGCTGTCTGCTATGGCTGTAAGAAGAAGGGACATATGAAGAAGGACTGTCCCATCAACTCATCATCGAGCAAGAAGAACAACAGGTATGAAAAAGGCAACCTGAAAAGATCAACGTCTCGGAAATATGCCAACACCAGCATATGGCATGAGAGTGAAGCTAGCGACTCAGAAGATGAACATTCAGAGGACGCTGCAAACATCTGCTTCATGGCAATCGATCAGGTACCTACTGAACCTGTAGAAACATATGATGACTTCACCTTTGAGCAATTAGGAGATGCCTTCAGTGACCTGATGCTTGACTACAGGAAACTGTGTAGTAAATATCAGACCGCTAAGAAGGTACTCAAAGAGTACAAAGGAGAAATAAGAAGACTTACCGACCTACTAGCTGAGGTTAGAGCTAATGTTAGTGAGTCTGGTGAGCTTTCCTCTATAAAGCTCTTATTACACGAGACTAAACAGTCATCCGAAGAGAAAGACAAGATTATAGACCAATTGAGAGAAGATCTTTCTAGAGAAAAGAAAAGTCTTCAATCTGCACAAATCAGAATGGAATCACTCACTTCTGATTATACTAAGTTATATGACACTTCCAAAAGGTTGGAAATTAGGTTAGGAAAACAGCCTGAGCCTGCTGCTTCCTATCCTAACACGTGTCACTTACCGAGAATTCAGAACATTCCCAAGCCAAACACTGTCAGACCAAACCATATAAAACCTTTACCCCAAAAGGTTAAGCCCAAACATGATCATAGGTATACATTCTTCTATACTAGAAAACCCAAACCTACCAACCATGCACACCACTCAGCTTTCAACACTCGACATGCACAATGTCATTATTGTGGCCTCATTGGTCATATATCATCTGCATGTAGAATGAGAAAGCTTATAGATTTAAATATTTATGCTTGGATACCTAAAGCTAACAATTCAGGACCCTACAAGAAATGGATACCAAAGGTTTCATCTGCAAATGGATCCTCGACAGCGGTTGCTCACGGCATATGACCGGTGACGCTACCCTATTTGTAATACTGTCGAAGAAGAAGAAGGAAGGTTATGTTTCCTTCGGTAATAATTTGAAAGGGTATATTATTGGTATCGGTGATGTTGGTTAGTCTCCCTATCCAGTGATTAAAGATGTCTGTCTGGTTACCGAGTTGAAACATAATCTGCTCAGCATAAGTCATCTAGCTGATCATGGTTATGGTATCAACTTTGGCAAAGACAAATGTACTATAGTTGATAGCTCAACTGGTAGTACTATCTTTGAAGGAATCAGGGAAGACAATATATATGTTTTCTATCTGCTGGAAGAAGCTAACATTTCAGGTAGATGCTAAATGGCCAAAGTGATGAGAGTCATCTATGGCACATGAGACTCTGTCATGCAAACATGGATACAATTTCAAGATTATCCACAAAGAATATAGTACGCGGTTTACCAGACATAACATTCAAGAAGGATTCGGTATGCAGCCAATGTAAAAAGAACAAGGCCACCAGATCCACATTCAAGTCTGTAAACGCAGTATGTACAACTAGACCTCTACAATTGCTACACATGGATTTATTCGGTCCTAGCAGAGTTGCTAGCCTCGGAGGTAAATTATATGCATTTGTTATTGTAGATGATTTTTCTAGATACACGTGGGTATATTTCTTGACACGCAAGAATGACGCATTATCCGAATTTGTTGCCTTTTGCAAGAAAGTACAAAATGAAAAAGGTTACATGATCACTCGAATTAGAAGCGATCATGGGGGCGAATTCGAGAATGCTAATTTCGAGCAATTTTGTGACACACACGGTTTCATACACGAGTTCTCCTGCCCTAGAACTCCACAACAAAATGGAGTTGTGGAACGTAAGAACAGAACTCTAACCGAAATGGCCAGAGTGATGTTAAATCAATTTAGCCTACCCAAATACTTCTGGGCTGAAGCTGTCAATACAGCTTGCTTTGTGCTCAATAGAGTTCTAATTCGACCCAAATCGAAGAAGACTCCATTTAAGCTATGGTTTGATAGAATTCCTTCAGTTTCATACTTTAAGATATTTGGCTGTAAGTGCTTTATTCTTAATACTAAAGACAATTTGGGAAAGTTTGACGAAAAGGCCGATGAAGGTATATTTCTAGGTTATGCGGCAAAGAGCAAAGGGTACAGAGTCTTCAACAAACGTATCATGATCATCGAAGAATCAATCAACGTCACTTTTGATGAAATGAACCAAATGTCTCTCGATGATAGTGATGAAGATCTGCCTACATCAAGTTCAACATCAGCTGAACCAGAACCAAGCTCTGCACTAGCTGAACCCCCTAGAGGAGATCCAGGAACCAGCTACCTACAGAGTCTACCGAAAAGGTTAAAATTCACAGCTGATCATCCACAAGATTTGGTAATTGGTGATATTACCAAGAAAGTAAGTACTCGATCATCCAGTAAAGATATTGTTTCTAGTGTTGCTTTTATTTCACAGCTAGAACCTAAATCTATTGATGAAGCATGTAGTGATAGTTTCTGGATAGATGCCATGCAAGAGGAATTGAACCAATTCGAATGGAATCAAGTTTGGGAACTTGTTCCCAAGCCTATTGATCATCCGGTCATTGGCACCCGTTGGGTATTCCGAAACAAACTAAATGAGGATGGTTTAGTAACTCGTAACAAGGCTCGACTCGTAGCTCAAGGATACAATCAAGAAGAGGGTATCGACTACGATGAGACTTATGCCCCAGTTGCGAGATTAGAATCCATTCGAATGTTATGTACATTTGCATGTTTTTATGATTTCAAACTTTTTCAAATGGATGTAAAAAGTGCTTTTCTAAATGGCTTTATAAAAGAAGAAGTTTTTGTAGCACAACCTCCGGGTTTCACGGATTTCAAAAATCCTGACCATGTTTTCAAGTTGAAGAAAGCCTTATATGGTTTGAAACAAGCCTCTCGTGCTTGGTATGACCGTCTAAGCTCTTTTCTACTTGACAACGGTTTTTCAAAAGGAAAGGTTGACACTACACTTTTTATTAAATCTTTTAATGGCAAGCTGCTTTTAATTCAAATTTATGTTGATGATATCATATTTGGATCCACTGATGAATCTCTTTGTCAAGAATTTTCTAAGTGTATGCAGAATGAGTTTGAAATGAGCATGATAGGAGAGCTGAAGTTCTTTCTCGGATTGCAAATCAAACAAACCGACAATGGGACGTTCATTAATCAAGCCAAGTACACAAAAGATTTGCTAAAGAAGTTCGATCTGGACAATGTCAAACCTATTGGCACTCCGATGGCAACTTAAACAAAACTTGATTCTGACGAACAAGGCAAGCCAGTCGACACACGTAAGTATCGAGGTATGATTGGTAGTTTACTTTACTTAACTGCTAGTCGTCCAGATATAATATTTAGTGTTTGCCTGTGTGCACGTTTTCAAGCTAACCCAAAGGAATCACATCTGACCACAGTTAAGCGTATCTTCCGATACCTTAAGGGCACTTCTTCTGTCGGCTTGTGGTATCCCAAAACTAAATTCTTTGACCTTATTGGTTATTCGGATGCAGATTTTGCGGGATGCAAGGTTGATAGAAAAAGTACTAGCGGTACATGTCATTTCTTAGGCAAGGCTCTAGTCTCTTGGTTTAGTAAAAAGCAAAATTCTGTAGCCTTATCAACAACAGAGGCTGAGTATATCGCCGCAGGACGTTGTTGCGCTCAGATTTTATGGATGAAACAAACCCTAGAAGACTTTGATTTATTTTTCACACATATTCCCATTTTCTGTGATAACACGAGCACCATTAATTTGACTAAGAATCCTGTATGTCATTCTCGTACTAAACATATCGAGATTAGACATCATTTTCTTAGAGATCATCATCAAAATGGAGATATAAACCTTGTGTACATAGATATCGAAAATCAATTAGCTGACATCTTCACTAAACCTCTAGCGGAAGACCGTTTCAATTATTTACGTCGAGAATTAGGAATTTTGGACGTCAATAATATTAATTGATTTTATTTTATGATTATATATCATTATGCAAAAACTGTGTTAGAGACAAGCTAATAAAGAGTCTGTCTGTCACCACAACTACGGTTGAAGCGAAGCGGTACTTAAGAGTTCCCCGGTGAACCTCCGCCAGCAGGGACAGTACTCCTACAGCTAATCTGAGACAGTCGCTGTGTAACGACATTTAATTCATAAAATATTATCAATTATGTTATTTGAAGACTAAAATAACTAATCTTTGAATTAAATATTTGCAACGAGTCAATGAAAAAGAAGTAGCACAAAATCAACTTTGAAAGAACCCTAGGCGAATTCGGCCAGAGCTCTGACCGAATTCGGCCCGAGTTCGGTTGAGGGTGTATATGTATATATGCAGAACCTGAAAGCTTCTTCTCTTCCATTGCTTCCAAACTTTCAAACAGCAGCTCCAGCCGCCCGAAACTCCTCCAAACCCTAGGTATTCACCAACCCATTGCTTTCTATCTACTTGGTGAAATCCTTCCAAAATTTAGAATCGTGCGGAGATCGTTCTTCTCTACAACATATCCAATTTTCGTGAGGTATAACTCTCTCTCTCTCCACCTTTCAAATTAGTGCTTTTTATTTCAATGGCACCTAGATTTAATCCGTCTAAGAGGAAGAAGACCACTCCTAGTGAGGAAGGGTCCTCTTCGAATCCTCACACGAATTCTTTGTTTTTGCTGGTCCAAAAGAGCGACGGCGCTTTCGATGGGTTCTTCTTTCAAACCCTCGATCAAGCTTTATTATGGTACGGTGACTTTTCCACCCGTTCCATATGTAGCGGCGCTCCGGTTAAATGGACGGTATTCCCTGATCATCGTCACTTATTTGAGGCATCAGGGTTACACTTACTTGTTAAATTGTGCTTCCCAATAGCTACTAATGCCATTAGATTGTTCTATTACAATCTCGTAGTTAACACTTTTGACGTGAGCACACGTGTCGGAGGCATAGACATTGACTTCAATGATGTCCTTCTAGCGGAGATTCTTGGTATTCCCAATGAAGGTGAACCGCTAGTTGATATCACGGAATTCGATTTCCCCGAAGGCACTACACTCACGAGTTTCAAAACGGAACTTTGTGCACCTGATAGAGTACGTTCTGGAAAGTTCAAGGCTAACAACCTGAACTTGTTCAACTACGAATTGCATCGCATCATCTACTCTACTCTTCTTCCAAAATCCACTTCCAAGGATGATGTGACTTCGCTTGAGCTGTCCGCCATGTACCATATTCTTAAGGGGATTCCTTTTTCCGCCCCTAAGACAATCATTCAGATGATGGGACGTTGTCGTGCTAGAGATCGAAATCTCTCTTACGCGATGATTCTCCCTCGTATCTTTCAGTGATTCGAGATCGATCTATCGATTTGTACTCAGGACTCTGAGCCCAAGTTACTCCAGCTTTCTCGTCACAGCCGGACTGCTTCAGCTCTACCTCCTGCTCCTCCTACTGCACCATCTTCACCACATCAGCCGTATGCCATGACTTTTACGGGCATACATCAGCATTTATCAGCTTTGCACGTCTCGATGACGGACATGGCTCACGAGCGAGAGTTCCGCGATGTCACCCGTTACCAGGCGATGGCAAACTCCTTGGCCGATCTGCATTTTGTCCAGACTGGTCACTCTGCTGCTTCCATCCCTCGTGATCCAGCTTTTTCGGGTTACCGCTGTGAGGATGAGGCTGTTCATGCCTACTTCCAGCCAGGTAACGCCTATGACTGGTATCGTGCACCTCGAGATTACGTTGGTGAGTTCTATGCTGGCGCCCCTACTCATCCTACTGGCGCTGGTACTTCTGGTGCTGGTACTTCCGGTCATGCTGGCCACGCTGCTGATGATATTGATGAGGATAGTGATGATGAGATCTGATTTGATTATTAGTGATATTCTATTGTATACTTGGAAATGCTCCGACATTCCAAGTTTTTATCATTTACTTTTTATCAGTACTTTGTAGTTTGATATCAGTACTTTTTATCTTCATGGACATGTTTTTGATGTTTCATTTATGACATCTCAGTTTATCTCATTATTTTGTTTAAGCACTATCTCTTTATACTGCTTCTCCATTTTGAACTGCCTGTGAAATAGCATGCCTGAGATTTCTTTTATGTTTTGAAGCAATACATGCCTGTGATGATAATTTGTAGACACTTTACATTCCTGTGATGCTATATCTCTAATTCTTATACTATATTTCTTTTATTTTCTCGCTATTTGTTACTTATGCATTCATTGCGGGGGAGCCTTCTGCATTTAATGCGTGGGAGCCTTCTCTTGTGCAATTATTTTGCTAAGTGACAAAGGGGAAGAAAATTAAAAATGATCTAACATTTTTTTTGAGTTAAATACAGGTTATGAACAATTTCTACTTTTTGATATTTTTGAACAAGCTTGAACTAGCTTAATGTTATATCATTCATAGTTTGTCAATTATCAAAATGGGGGAGATTGTTGGCCCATTGGTCATAGTCAACCTGATTTTAATAATTGATCAAAACTCTGTCTGGATATACGAAGCTTGTTGGGACATCTCAGCTCCTTGGACATAAGCAAGATTGGATATTCACTCCGTTCAAGACTGAAGATCTGTTTGCCTACTTGAGTCTGTACTTCCTATGCAATGTAATTTTTCACTTTATTTGAGTCTAGGAAGACATTGTACACCGAGTCGTACTGGCAAATAGGCTACTCCCAAATAGTTCAAAATGTTTTTAAAAATGACCTATCAAAATGTTTACAAAAAGGTTTTCAAAAAGGTTTTCAAAAATCACCAAAAATCTGTTTCAAAAACCCTAACCTAACCCTGACAAACCTCGGCCAGAGTTCGGTTGGTGGCCGTTTGATTTTTGAATTCTCTGGAACTTGGTCCTCCTGCAGTTGCGGATTTGACCGAGATTTGCTCATCGAGTTCTGCCCGAATTCTGCCCGAATTCTGACAGAGTTCTCCCTTTGGAATTCCTATAAATAGAGATGGATTTCGATCATTTTAATTCACTCATTCACTTTCAATCTTCTCTCTATCTAAAAAGCTTTCTGCCTTCCAAAGAGTTTTCTAGAGCTTTCATTTTCAGATCCCAAGCTAGTTACAATCCTCTAGTCGATTTGCCAGTGCGGTACGGTCTAGAAGTTTCTGAGAGATTGTAATCAGAAGGCTTGATTGAAGAATACCTCTTCACATTTGAAGTTGGACGAGTTCTTCGTATCAAAGCTCGCGTTATAGAAGTTGCAAGGACTTCGTAAGAAAACTTGCGGTTTTTTCTATAGTGGATTCAACTGGTAGCAAGAGTTCTACCGACTGGATTAGTCCTCAACAGAGGGATACCAGTATACATCGTTGTCTTTGCGTTTGCTTTCTGAACTCTGCCTTTACATTATTTCAACTGTGATTATATACTGTGATTGTGTTGCTAACAATTTTTATTTACCATTATTCTGCTGCCAACTCTATTCACCCCCCTCTAGAGTATTACGCTTTACTATATCGTTCCTACAATTTCTGTATCGTATCAAACCTCAGTGCACCTAATATGCGGACCCAAACATAGCACGTCGGTAACGTACAGCTGTAGTCGTGAATAATAGACGGTAGTCTTACTGACCAAACGAATCAGGGGTAGCCCTATACCTATGTCTCCCTAAGCGCGATTGTAGTTCCTAAAACCTAGAGAAAGGTAGGGACAGTGTAGAGTCAAGGCAATCGGACATCAGATTTTATGTTTAGTATCATATTACATCCGACACCAGATTTGACATCTTAATATCGACATCGACAGTAGATACCCGATTGAAATGCCTGATCATTACTAGGTTTGAGGTTTTGTTGTCTTGTGCATTGTGTCTAAGGGTTAATCGACAGCCAAAGATATGGCAGCATGAGAAGAAGCCCACTGGTCCCTTTGTTCCCGTAACATTTCCCTTTAGCGATAGATAACCAAGTTCTTAATTCAACTATAGACATTAATCATACATCAGATGGCCTCACAGTATATGGTGTTACATCTATGGATATTACCTACAGGTTACATACAGGTATACCAAAGCTTATTGTGTTAGCATCAGTATGAACCCAACACCAGAAATGGTTGGGTTCTAGTAGTGTCATTGACTATAGGTACAAAAGGAATTAGATATGGAAACAAAAAGGGGTATCCCTTTTTACAGTCTGGTGAGAGGGGTAGGGAAGTGTACTTAGATTAATAATAATCCAACAGTAGTCTTCTTAATCTAAACATATGTATTGATTAGTATTAATTCATAATATAGGTTCTGTGGAATCTGACTCAATGCTCGACCTCTATCCGCAGTACATGACCACAGGCAAGTGTACTCTCTGATTGCTTTCAATTCTGATATTTTTGTTCAGTACATACTATACATATGCTCTTTTGTTTGGTGACACGACGAACCCACGAGTTAGTATCATGGACCCCTATTTATTATATTCTTTTCTTACATCACCTTCGTGTTTCGTGACTTGTTTCGGTTCATGTATACTGGTCGGGAGGAAAAATACATTAGTAGACGTGTGAACTACCCTTTCTATCCCCCGTGTCTTTCGTAGAGAATTGCAGTCGCACATTTCACGTACGGGGTACCTGATTTATCCCCTAGCCGTTCACACATCGAAACAGATATTTCAACATACTTAGATAGTTGTCTTTTATTATTTATTTACATTTCACCACTTGCCATGTCATCATGATTTTACATTCTTTCTAGTTGACATACCATGTTCTGCGATTCATGCTTTCACTCTAGATACACTATATCATCAGCTTACTTTCTAGTTTTTCCATATATGCTATTTTCATGCACTGTCGAATCTATTGTGTTGTGGATAGCTTTTCGGTTTGTGTGCTTGTTCCATTCCTGACTTGAAAATTAACATTTTTAGGTGATGAGTTAGAGGATTTCTGTACCACATATTATGAGCATACTGCAGATCCCGATTTTGGCGCACAGGACGAACTGGATGCTGCTTTTGCGGAGTTACCCGCTACAGATGGCTTTTAGTAGAATTTATTTAGTATTCTCACAGATTTGTTTAGTTTGAGACTTTTAGATATTATTTCTATTTTGAGGTTCATGAGTTGATTTGTGGATGTTCTCTTAGTACATTTCATTTTCTTTGGAGACTATATCACTTTAGTACATTTTGATCTATCTTGGAGTTTTGTCAGATCATTTATTATCCTTCTCTCCAAACGGTGGTTATTATATAAAATTCATTTTGTCTTGATCTTATCTGTTGATGCGGTTTACATTGTGCAAATGAATCTAAACTACGTGGTTGTATTTATAAATATGGAGATGACTAGACAGCGTTCTACCGTCGATTCTGCAGCATAGGCTGGACGTACCATGGCTCATGCCCAAATACTAGGTGCGGGTCGTGACACATTTTTATGGTGGCCCATGTAGGTCAGATTTTGTAAAAACTACGAAACTCGTGGCGGTACTCAACTTTGATGTACTACTGTGGGCCTGCG
Source organism: Iris pallida (assembly GCA_029216955.1). Taxonomy (NCBI): domain Eukaryota; kingdom Viridiplantae; phylum Streptophyta; class Magnoliopsida; order Asparagales; family Iridaceae; genus Iris; species Iris pallida. The sequence continues at coordinate 3,864,357 of JANAVB010041420.1, forward strand.
AATAAGAATAGATTTAAGGACCATCTCCACATGTTTTAAAACCATTATTGACTTCCATATTTGATTTCAATTACTTCTTTGATATGCATCATGTTTGAATCTTCAAGATTTCGCCGAGACGACATTTTACCACCTCCCCAGTTTCCTCTGCCGACTCTGCCACCAGCACCGTTTCTTCCACCAACACCCGTCCAACATCCAGCACTAGTTTTGCCTCCAGCACCTACGTTGGACAACACTATGCTCCTTATGATCTTCCAACGGCTCATCACTTCCAAGACAGAGCAGGCCAACGCCTTCTGCGACACCTTGACGGAGGCTTTTCAGACTAGGGATGCTCTCCTACTGCGCCCCGGAACTTCCAAGAATTTCATGGACCTTAGGCCTAGGGAATTCAAAGGAAGGGAAGGGATTCTCTATGTAGACGAGTGGTTAGAGAACGTGGATCGCAATCTCTGAATGGCTCAAATTTCTGAAGACATGAAGGTCGAGACAATTAGCATGCAACTTTACGACGTCGCCCGCACGTGGTGTAGAGACGAGCCCCGATTCACCGTGCCAGATGTGACTTGGAAAGAGTTCAAGGAACTGTTCAATACGAAGTTCTACCCCGACGCGACTAGAAAGGAGTTAGAGAACGACTTCGAGAGCCTAGAGCAGGACAACCTCTCCATCGACGAGTACACCGTAAAGTTTTTCCATCTTAGTCGCTTCACAGATGCCTTGACCCCTGAAGCCAAAGCGAAGAAGTTCAGAAAAAGGGCTATCTCATGAAATTCGCATCGCCACCATCCAGGCCACCACCTATAAAAGAATCCTGATGTGTGCACAAGCAGTAGAGAAGGAGATGAAGCGCAAACAGAAGAGGGACCGAGACGCATACGGAGGAAGCAACAGCCAGTCCGGATCGACAAAACGATCCAATGCCCCAGGGAAGACCACAGCACAGCAACCTCAGCCACAGCCCCATTTTCAGTAGCAGTAGTACCAGCCTCTAGCTAGATCCCCTACTTTCCAGCAGAACTAGCAGAGGCAGCCAGTTCGTCCTTGTACCTACTACAAGAAGCCAGGACATGTGTAGGAGGTATGCAGGAAGCGACTCGAAGTATGTCTATTCTGTGGGTCGAGTGTGCACCAGCTGAGGGAGTGCACCCTAGTACCGCCCTATTCAGCACAGGGGACAGCTCCTGTCCCGGGAGTACCGACGAAGCCCACGATACCCCAGCAGCAGAGAGGGCCCCTGCCCACACAGCAGCGCTTCATCCAGCACCAGCAGCAGGGCAGAGATTATGCCATGGCGGTCGAGGAGACATTGGCATCTCCGGACGTGATAGCAGGTTCTGTTCTTCTTGAGTCCTTTTCAGCTATTTCTTTATTCGACTCTGGCGCCAGTCATAGCTTCATATTTGTAGCTTTTGTTTTTAGACATAGTATTGTATCTGAGCCTTTTGATGGCACTTATAAAATCTTGACTGGCGGAGGCATCATCCTAGTCAAGGATGTTTGCGTCGGACGCCGCATTACCATAGGAGGTCGAGAAATGCACACTAGTTTACTCATAATGCCACTCCTGAGCTTTGATATAGTGCTCGACATGGATTGGTTGAGTAAGCATTATGCCAGTATTAATTGTCGTCGCGGATGTGTTGTGTTTAGTCCGCCTGGAGAGACCGTGTTCGAGTTCACTAGAGGAGAAGTAGAACAGCTTAGCGACGCTATTTGTGGAGCCATGGTAGCAGAGAATGAGCTACCTCATCCTATCATCATGGAGTTTTTTGACATTTTTCTCGAGGAGATGCCGGGACTGTCGCCAGACAGAGACGTTGAGTTTTCCATTAAACTTGTGCCAGGCTCGGAGCCAGAGTCGCAGCGAATATACAGGATCAATAACAAGAAAGTCGTAGAATTGAAGAAGCAGATCGACGAGCTACTGGAGAAAGGATTCATTGGATCAAGTTTGTCGCCTTGGGGTACACCAGTTCTGTTCGTGCCAAAGAAGGACGGGACGGTGCATATGTGTATCAACTATCGGACCTTGAATAACAAGACGATCAAGAACAAGTACCGTCTACCAAGAATATATTATTTTTTCGATCAGTTGAGCGGTGCACGGGTATTTTCGAAGATTGACTTGAGGTCAGGATACCACCAAGTAAAAGTGAAGAAGGAAGATATTCCGAAGACAGCCTTCCAGACCAAGAATGACCAATATGAGTTCATGGTGATGCCGTTTGGGTTGACTAATTCCCCGACAGTCTTTATGAATTTGATGAACAAGGTATTCCATCCATACCTTGATAAGTTTATAGTGGTTTTCATCGACGACATCCTCATTTATTCGAAGTCGCCGGAAGAGCACGAGGAGCATCTGAGGATCGTGCTGGAGACCCTCAGGAAGAAGAAACTCTACGAAAAGCTTTCAAAGTGTAAGTTTTTCCTAGATAAGGTAGAATTCCTTGGACATGTGGTGACATGAGATGGTATACCCATAGACCTGAAAAAGATTGCTGTCGTTGAGTCGTGGGCTACTCCGACTTCTGTGGCAGAGATTCGAAGCTTCTTAGGATTGGCGGGGTACTACAGAAAGTTCGTACAAGATTTTGTTCGGATTGTAGAGCCGATGACTAGGCTCATTCGGAAGGACGTAAAGTTTGTGTGGACAAAGGACTGCCAGGCTGCGTTCGATGAGCTGAAGAAGAGGCTGACGACAGCTCCCATATTGACGTTGCCATCTGGCTCCGGCACTTTTTCTATCTATAGCGATGCTTCTGAGAAGGGCTTGGGGTGTGTTCTAGAGCAGAACAAGAAGGTGATAGCATATGCATCAAGACAGCTGTGACCACATAAGAAGAATTACCCCACCTACGATCTAGAGTTGGCGGCAGTTATATTCGCCCTGAAGTTGTGAAAACACTACTTGTACGGAGAGCATGTGGAAATATTCACTGACCACAAAAGCTTGAAGTACGTTTTCACACAAAAGGAGCTGAATATGAGGCAACGCAGATGGCTAGAATTGATAAAGGATTTCGACATCTTGTTGCAGTATCATCCAGGGAAGGCAAAGGTAGTTGCAAATGCCTTGAGTCGGTATCCCATGGCTGTGTTCTTGACGAGAGACCGGCACTTGTTAGCAGACTTGGAGAGCTTAGGCATTGAGGTCGTCATTCCCGGAGTCGAGATGCAGATGACGGGCATATAGATTCAGTCTAGACTGATGGACAGGGTACGAGAGGTACAACACCAGGACGAGAAGCTGAGCGGTATCATAGCACAGGTATATGCCTGTTTGTTCGAGGATTTCACCATTGCAGAAGATAGCTCGTTGAGGCACGAGACAAGATTATGTGTACCTAGTGGAGAGCTGCGAGTGGAGGTCATGCAGGAGGCACACCGTTCTCAGTATTACCTGCATCCAGGAGCCAACAAGATGTACAAGGATATGAGAGCCTACGTATGGTGGTACGGCATAAAGCGAGAGGTGGCACACTTCGTTTCTAGATGCCTTGTGTGTCAGTAGGTCAAAGGCGAGAGGCAGAGACCCGGAGGTTTACTTCATCCATTGCCGATTCCCGAGTGGAAGTGGGAACATATCACTATGGATTTTGTTTCCGGTCTTCCACGTTTGCCAGGAGGGAAGCATGCGATTTGGATCATCGTTGACAGGTTGACCAAATCGGCCCACTTTATACCATTCAAAGTAGGACTATCCACGGAGAGGTTGGCAGCGTTGTATGTGAAGCATCTCGTCAGGTTATATGGCATTCCAGTGAGTATCATCTCCGAACGTGATAGCAGGTTCACATCTCACTTTTGGAGGAGTCTGCTAGATAGCTTGGGCACATCGTTTAAGTTTAGCACAGCCTATCATCCACAGACAGATGGACAGTCAGAGCGGACCATTCAAATGCTCGAAGATATGCTGCGGACGTGTGTACTAGATTTCGGTGAACCATGGGAGGATCACCTTCACCTTGTAGAATTCTCCTATAATAACAGCTATCAAGCTAGTATCGAGATGTCCCCATTCAAGGCTCTATATGGACGGAGATGTCGTACCCCACTATCTTGGGACAACGTAGGTGAAAGAGCACTGTTAGGCCCCGAGATAGTCGTAGATGCTACAAAGAAGGTTAAACGGATTAGAGAGCGACTTCGCATGGCTTAGGACAGGCAGAAGCACTGGGCTGACAGTCACCGTAGACCGTTAGAGTTTGAGGTATAGTTTTTCCTCGTTGAGATTGCTAATGATGATAGGAGTAGGTCGTAACCTCTTACTTAAATCTAGGTTGGCGATATGGTGTTCTTTAAGATATCTCCAATACGTGGCACGATACGTTTCGAAGGAGGCAGAAAGCTCAGTCCGAGATATATCGGGCCGTTCCACATCCTTGAGAAGATTGGGGCAGTGGCATACCGTTTGGCATTACCACACGCATTGGAGGGAGGGCACAACGTGTTCCACGTGTACCAGCTAAGACAGTACGTGGCGAACCCTAGTCACGTGCTAGCCCACTCGGAGATTGAGGTGGGACCGAGCCTTAGCTACCAGGAGCAGCCCGTGGAGATCTTGGATCGCCGAGAGAAAGTGCTGCGCAGCCAGACTATTCCATTGGTGCGTGTCGCATGGAGGCACCATTCTCCGGGCGAATCCACTTGGGAGAGGGAAGATGAGATGCGGGAACGCTATCCTTACCTTTTCAAGACCTAAGGTATATTTCTACTCTTGTGCCTATCCTTTAAATTTTGAGGATGAAATTATTTTAAGGAGGATAGGTTTGTGAGCCCTTGAATCATATATATTTTATTACCATTATTATTAAATTATGAGTATTATTATTGTTAATATTACTAATGACATCCTTGTGATTATATATATATATATATATGTACATTTATAATTTAAGTAATGCGCAATTATAAACCATAGCAGTTTAGCACTATAGGATGAGTGGTGGTCTATTGTAAAATATCCATTAATGAGGTTCTAAGTGAAACCTTCTTTTTTAAACTCTGTATGGTAGCCGACTTCCCTGTATTCAAACCCGACCTCATCTCTTATCGATCTCTCTTAATCCTTAGAGTGATCGACGTATATCCGAAGCTTATATATATAGAAAAGTTGCAGTCGATCTCGTCCTCTACAAACCCTAGAAATCACTCCTTCCCTTAGTAAGAGAAAACAGAAAGGAAATCGAAGGAAGTCCCAGTGTCGAAGGATTGCCAAACCTCGTCCTCGACATTAGCAGATAAGTTATCCCCTACCTATTGAACCGTAATTTTTGCTTTTTGAAACAAGAAAAAAGAAGTATCATCGGGTGTTCGAGTAAATGCATAGGAAGGATTTATAGGAAGGCAACCCCTGTTACCATGGTTCGTATATAAAATTGATATATATATATATATATATGTATATATATATATATATATATATATATATATATATATTTTATATATATATATATATATATATATATAAACTCTGCCTCAAATAGGACACCAACGAACACCTGAGTAGATGTTCTAGGAAATGTTAGCTCAGAACATGTAATGGCTAGAGAACAAATCTATCGTAGGGGTAACATGATATATAAGTGGATCGTTGTAACTCCACTTCCCGGTTTTAAGAAAATAAATTTGATTTCTAATAATTAAAATTGTTATTATTAAGTTTTGAAATAATAAGTTAGTTTTAAATAATAAATTTTGGTAATTTATTTTGGAGGGAATTAAATTTGAGCAGAATTTTCCAATTTGAAAGTTTGTTATAACCAATAGTTGACCCCACTCAATTTTAGAAATATCCTAACTGATTTCTTTATTTTTCTGCAATTCTTAGAAAAGAAGAGGGTCTTTTCGCTTAATTATTAAGAGGGGGAGGCTGTTATGTAAATCAGGTTAAGCGGAAGGGGGGGGGGGTAATGTGCAAAATGCACATTTTCTCTTTATTAAGTCAGCTGCGAAGGAGAGAGAGAGTACTCTTCTCTCATTTCTTCTGAAATTTTTGAGAAGGGTTCTTCCCCAATCTCGTCGGCTCCAAGCCCTAACCCTAATTCTGATCTTCTTCGACGGCGGCGACCTTCCCCGACGTCTAAGCGTTTCGTCCAATCTCGGCGAGCTTCTAGCCGACGACGCTCCACCGATCGGCCAGCTGTTAGTCGACAGCATCCTTCTCCGGCGTCGACTATTCTCCAGCGATGACCAATCCACGAGTTCAGACGGTGGCGAAGCTCTCTTCTCCGGTGAAGTGCAGCATCAGCAGTGACGACGGACTCGATCTTCTTCGACGGCGGGACGGGATTTCTCGGGTGATCGATCGTTCGATAATCTTGCTTGTGAGTTCCTATTTTAACAATTCCTTCCTACTTGCTTTGAAATTTTGATTCTAGATCTGAAACTTCAGATCAACTGATCGTTGTTTTAATTTTTGGAATTAAATGATCGGGACTGCTGTTACAAACTCGAGCAGGATTCCTTACGGATCCAGTGATTAACTCTCGAGGAATCATTGATCACCTTGGTGAGTTCATTGCTGTATAAATTTTGTACTCATTAAAATTGATTGATTAATCGATTCTTCCTCTATTGATGTTTTATTCAGTGGTTTTGTAATCGATCGAGTCGGAAATTGTATCCGACACGTGGGGGCACATTCTCGATCTACCAGTGAATTCCTACTTCCAGGTACCTATGCTACTGTTCTGTTGATTTCTAAATTTTCTATTCTGTGTTTAAATACGGGGTGTTGGCCAGGGCCGGGTCTTGAATAATGGTTCGTGTCTATGTGCGTGATGTTCGTGTCCAAGTTTTTTCGAGTCCAAGTGTTGCTCGTGTCCAGACTGTGTGTGTGTGTGTTGCTGTTCTTGGAGTAGGAATTTGGGCAGTAGCAGGGAGCAAGCTGTACCAATTGATTTCTTGATTTAAATTCAGTTGTACAATAGGAGCTTATTTTCGATTATTTATGTTATTGGTTGTTGAATTGTATTAAATCCTATGTTGAGTTTTGAAGGAATTCTTAAAATCTGTTATAGAGTTGAAATGCTAAATTATACTTAATTTCAGTAAGAATATTGTGGTTGTGGATAACAGTTTTAGAATTTTATTTTTTTGTTTGAGCTATTTTTATGTTTGAAACCTGGGACTCATAGACCAGGGTCTGAAATTGAATGATATAGGCTGTTCCAGATTTGCAGGAGGAGGGGTGAATCACCTTAATGTGCAGGGAAACTCACGATAATGTGTGATTTTGATGAGCTAAAAGTTGTGTAAGACTGTTAGTCCAGGAAATTGAGTTGCATTAAGCTATTATAGGACTGATATTAATTTGTCATAGTATTGAGTTTAACTGATGGCTGATAGGGGTGAAGATTAGAACCTGGATTTAGTCTTGACAAAGGAATGTACCAGCCCTGAAAAGGCTATTGTATTTTAGTATGATTTTAGGGGTATAGCAAGTGTTTTGAAATAATGTGACCTGAGATTGGATGAAATAGTGTAACCTGAAAAATGAAGTAGTGTGACATGAGATTGGATGGCCTAGTTAAACCTGAGATAGTATTCAAATTAAACCTGAGATTGCCCTACACTATTTTCAGTCTAATAAACTAATATTGCCATATTGTATTGGGAAGGTTGCTTCCTAAGACATCAGAGTCTGCCTTTGTACATGAGAAATCATGTTAGAATCTTACCAATATATTTAAGTAAATATATATGCTTTGTCTTGGATAAATTAAGAAACTTGAGAATATATTAGGAACCTAGCTAATTTTATTTTCTAATAATGATTTTAAGAATAGTGTAAGGGAGTTTATTACTGAGAAGTTAATATTTGGGTTTAACCAAATATTATAAATATAGAGCTACAAATACCAATTTAGAGCTTGTTTAGTTATTAATCAACTTGTACTCAATAAATATGAGGATATCTAGATATACTACCCTTTCTCGATCACCCGGAGCAAGGCAAGTATACTCCACGGATTTGTTCATTTCTCATGTCTTTCATGTTCATCCCTGTATATACTTGATTGACACGATGTATCACGATATTGTCTGGTTTCATGTTTCATGTATTACTTGTGTCTAGGAGGAGAAATACTATAGATATGTGATCAAACCCTGTTACTACTCATTTGAATAGCTTGGGTCCCGTACCGTGCACGCGGGACCAAAGTCGTACCATTTCATGTTCATTGCATCTATCCAAGCCAATCACAATCTAGATGTATTTTAATATTGCACATGTCAGGATTTAGGTTGTATTTCAGGATTCATGTTTGTATTTCATGTTTAGGTTGTATTTCATGATTCAGGTTGTACTTCATGTTCAGGATTGTATTTCATGTTCAGGACTCTTACCATGTTTCCTGTATTTACTTTCAGTATTCCTGCTCGGTTTCATGTCTTGTCTCATTTTTTGTTCTTTATATATATTCCCTATTTCTTGATTCATACCATGATGTTCATGTTCATTTTCTTGGATATACTTAGCTCCGTTCCTGACTAGGATATGTTGCAGGTGCTTGCAGGATATTGTTCTACTCTATGGGCCAGATCCCAGGATATTAGCTGAGCAGGATGAGACTTAGCTTAAGGCTTCAGGTTTAGACTACTTAGCTTTACTTTTAGATATTGAATTTAGAGTTCATAGCACTTTTCATTCATGTTGATTCTGGTACATTATGATATCTGGATTTGTGGATTATGGTGATCTTTCTGAGATACGTTATAGATACTGTGAGTTTTACTTGTCTTGATTATCTGGTTAGATTTTCCTAGCTTTTGGTACAGCTTACTTTATTGTGTCTAACAATGAAGGCTGGGCGTGTCCGACTCGTGTCCGATTATTCAGAAGCGGGTCATGACATATTTTTAGTGGTGGCCCATGCAGGTCTATCCTAATGGTACCTAGGTCTTAGCGTACTATTGGAGGACTTGATTAACTAGGAAAACTTGATCACAGCATAGAAAAATCGGGAAATAATGGTATATCAGGTATATCAAGTATATTGATATCTATAAAACACTTATTGTTTTAGGTTTAGGACAATTTAACAGTTTTCTATTTTTTAGATGATTCAGATACGCAAATATCAGAACGGTCGATCCATCTACACTTGAGGATTTCGAGCTTCCACTACCTTCTATCATTCTACTACCCCCATGGGTAGTACGCAGTTGACGGAGATGCTTCAATAGTTCCTTGACACCAGCAGGCCGTCCTTTTCCAATCCAGACTTGCAAATGCATTTTCTGAGTTAGAGAGGACTTCTGACTTCCAGAATCTCAGACCTTGGACTTCCCTAACACCAAGCGCATATCTTGCACCGAGGAACAGATCGAGAACCTGGAGCTGCTACTGAGGACCACCCAAGTTCCTGAAGACCCAACTGCTCTGAAGATTGGAGTCACCAGCCATGAGATCAAGAATGTAGCGCAGACAATGAAACGAGACAAAAAGTTGAAGCTCATGAAGGACATGAAGACTTATGACGAAGACAGCAACTACTACGGATCCGCAAAGCGTCGCCACACTCAGACCACACTTCTTCAGCCCAGCAGGAGATTCAGATTCAGTGGGCTATCATTTGTATTTTCTGCCACAGCTCAGGACACCACTACTTAGAGTGCCGTAAAAGACGGAGGCTATGCTTGTACTGCTGATCGCCTGCGCACCAAGTCAAGGACTGCTGGAGACCGCTGGTCACACTGCCCAAGGACAAGCACGAGGAGCACCAGTATCATAGAAGAAGGACCCACCTCTCCAGATTCTGCAATCACATGGAGCATTACTACATGGACTAGTCTACGTCAGGACAGTTAAAGAAGATTGAAGAGATTCCAGTCCCGGAGGAATATTGAAGATAGAATGAAGACAAAAGATTTCTTTTGCATGGTTGGGAAAACCATGTATCTTGATTAGCAATCCAGTTTTTCTTAAAATTCTTTTAGCATCTAGACCATTTCTTGGAACTTCTTGTTTTCTATTTTGGAACCCTGGTTGATGTCGAAACATACTTCGAGATATTGTTTCCTATTTCGGTAAACTTGTTTCAGATCCACAATTTGATAATTGTTTGAAATCCATTAATCGATACCGTTTGCATATTCATCATTCCTGACCTTGTTTCCTAGTGATGGCTTCTATTTGCAAATTTTGTTTCTTTATCAAACTTCATGTTAATTGATATTTAATCGTTACTCGAGACTTCATTTCTAAATCCTGTTCCTCATTCAAAAATTTGTTTAAGCTCCGTCCTATTCAAGACATTGTTGTAAATTTCTTTGAGGGTTTTGAAGATTTTATTTCCTATTCGAGACTTGTTTCTTCATTCATGACTTTGATTTTCTAGTCGAGAGTTGTTGGTCCACTATTTTGTTTCGATCTTGTCTCCTATCCAAGATTTTGCTTGTTTCATGGATACTTGTTCCTACTCGTTTATTGATATTCTGTTCGCTAATCGAACTTATACTATTCCAGAATTATTCCTACTTGAAATATCATTCTAAAATCTTGTTTGAACCTTCGCTTCTATTGATGCTTGTTTGAGATTCTATTTCCCATTTTTGACTTTATTCGGGACTTGTTCTCTATTTATGATTTTGTTGCTATTGAGATTCGCTTGTTTCATGTTTACAATCCAATACCTTGTCTCCTATTAGAACCTGTTTTCTAGTCACTATTCTGAACCTTGTTTCCTCGTCAAGATTTTCTAGTCGAGATCTTATTTTCTAATCACAACCTTGTTGATATTGGTTCTCTAATTGAGACCTTGTATCCTATGGGAGGTTGTTTTTTCTTCGAAATTTTGTCTGAGGTTTCGTTGTTAATTGAGATATTGTTAAATCTTGTTTCCAGTACGAGATTTTATTTCTTATTTTGAAACTTGTCTCCTATCTAATACCTTACCTCAGTTCATCCTTCGAGACTTTGTTATTCCTTCGGGATAATGTCCTATATATGGAATCTTGTTACCATTCCAGATATCAGTTGATATTCCATCATAATTTGAAACTTTGCTCCCTGTCTGAAATTTTAAATCTCCCTGGTTACCTTTTGTACTCACTGATTGGATCCCTTGTCGTCTCTTAGTACCTAATAAACCCTTGTATTCTAATAGTCAGATAACTTCACCATTTCCGTGACTTGGACTACTGAAACTCATTTTGAAGTCCTTGAAACTCTTTTGAAATTCCTAGGGATAAAGTCGAAAGGCTATTCGATGACCTACTATGGCACGACAGTTGCGCGCTGCAGCCATTAGCTAGAATATGGAGGCTGAGGGTTCACTACAGCCAGTAGCACACTGGCGAGGTAGGAACTTTAAGTTGAAGTGATTTCAGACAATCATAGGTTTTCGAGTACTGTCGAGACTTGTCATATTTTTCATACCTTGATCTCTTAGGTTGCTTCGTCAATGATTGTTGGAAAATGGATAAGGTTGACAGATTATTCGGTGACATATTGTTATTTGAGTCACGGAGCCGAAAGTCCACTACAGTCAGATATATACTGGCGGGGTAGGGATTCTAGGCAAAGTGATTTCAAATAGCTATATATTCCCGGACACCATGAAAACTATATCCCTTTTTATATGATTATGGATTTTCGAGAATCACAGATCCTTGCACGTTCATCCTGATTGATACTGTATCTCCTGAGTATTGCGTACATCTCCTCAATCAACCCTTGCTAAATTTTCTTTCTAACATTTTATCGTTAGATCATTGAATTCCTCAAAATTGTATATTACCAGATTGTGATTCCGTACTTCGTTTGTGACTTGTCTAATCTTCGATCTTAAGTCTTGTTTATCTGACCATAATTTCTCTATCTTATCCTAGCCTACTTGTGTTAAACTATCAATTTTTGATCGTACTTAATAATTGTGTCTTCATAATTTTGCTCATCTAAGATGTAGTTGAACTTCATTCCATTCGTGCCTATTTAATCCTTGATCATTGTTAGATCGTATTATTTTTCTCGTGTGTAATTATTGTACAGGGTCTCAAGGCTCAGAGAGCGTCTCAGAGTTGCAAAGGATCGACGGAAGCACTGGGCGGACAGCAGCAGACGGCCACGGGAGTTCGTGGTAGGAGATAGAGTGTTCCTGAAGATCTCGCCGACTAGGGGCGTCATTCGTTTTGGCAGAGACAGGAAACTCAGTCCGAGGTACATCGGGCCTTTCGATGTGACGGCACAGATTGGCGAGGTGGCATATCAACTAGCGCTTCCAGCTTGCTTGGAGGGAGTGCACGATGTTTTCCATGTGTCTCAGCTCCGACGCTATATTCCAGACCCGAGCCATGTGGTGGACTACGCAGAGCTAGAGGTGGGTCCAAGCTTGACCTACGAGGAGCAGGCAGTAGAGATCCTTGATCGGAGAGAAGCACTTACGGAACCAGACTATTCTACTTGTCCGCGACATGTGGAGACACCACTCCCCGGAAGAGTCCACATGGGAGCGCGAGGATGAGATGCGGGAGCGCAATCCCAATCTATTTGATTGATTTGATTATACTCTGTTCCTTTGAAATTCTATTTTCAATAAATGACTGGTGTTTGGATCTTTTGAGATTTACTGAGATTTATTTTTGGTTTTCGAATTTCGAGGACAAAATTATTTTTAAGGAAGGAAGATTTGTAACTCCACTGCCCGGTTTTAAGAAAATAAATTTGATTTCTAATAATTAAAATTGTTATTATTAAGTTTTGAAATAATAAGTTAGTTTTAAATAATAAATTTTGGTGATTTATTTTGGAGGGAATTAAATTTGAGCAGAATTTTCCAATTTGAAAGTTTGTTATAACCAATAGTGGACCCCACTCAATTTTAGAAATATCATAACTGATTTCTTTAGTTTTATACAATTCTTAGAAAAGAAGAGGATCTTTTCGCTTAATTATTAAGAGGGGGAGGTTGTTATGTAAATCAGGTTGAGCGGGGGAGAGGGGGGGTAATGTGCAAAATGCACATTTTCTTTTTATTAAGTCAGCTACGGAGGAGAGAGAGTACTCTTCTCTCATTTCTTCTAAAATTTTTGAGAAGGGTTCTTCCCCAATCTCGTCGGCTCCAAGCCCTAACCCTAATTCTAATCTTCTTCGACGACGGCGACCTTCCCCGACGTCTAAGCATTCCGTCCAATCTCGAAGAGCTTCCAGCCGACGACGCTCCACCTATCGGCCAGTTGTTAATCGACAGCATCCTTCTTCGACGTCGACTATTCTCCGGCGACGACAAATCCACGAGTTCAGACGGCGACGAAGCTCTCTTCTTCGGTGAAGTGCAGCATCAGCAGTGACGACGGACTCGATCTTCTTCGACGGCGGGATAGGATCTCTTGGGTGATCGATCGTTCGATAATCTTGCTTGTGAGTTCCTATTTGAACAATTCATTCCTACTTGCTTTGAAATTTTGATTCTAGATCCGAAACATCAGATCAACTGATCGTTGTTTTAATTTTCGAAATTGAGTGATCGGGACTGCTGTTACAATCTCGAGCAGGATTCCCTACGGATCCAGTGATTAACTCTCGAGGAATCATTGATCACCTTGGTGAGTTCATTGCTGTACAAATTTTGTACTCATTAAAATTGATCGATTAATCGATTCTTCCTCTGTTGATGTTTAATTCAGTGGTTTTGTAATCGATCGAGTCAAAAATTGTATCCGACACGTAGGGGGCACATTCTCGATCTACCAGTGAATTCCCACTTCCAGGTACCTATGCTACTGTTCTGTTGATTTCTAAATTTTCTATTCTGTGTTTAAATATGGGGTGTTTGCCAGGGCCGGGTCTTGAATGATGGTTCGTGTCTATATGCGTGATGTTCGTGTCCAAGTTTTGTTCGAGTCCAAGTGTTGCTCGTGTCCAGACTGTGTGTATGTGTGTTGCTGTTCTTGGAGTAGGAATTTGGGGAGTAGCAGGGAGAAAGCTGTACCAATTGATTTCTTGATTTAAATTCAGTTGTGCAATTGGAGCTTATTTTCAATTATTTATGTTATTGGTTGTTGAATTGTATTAAATCCTATGTTGAGTTTTGAAGGAATTCTTAAACTCTGTTATGGAGTTGAAATGCTAAATTGTACTTAATTTCAGTAAGAATATTGTGGTTGTGGATAACAGTTTTGGAATTTCATTTTTTTGTTTGAGCTATTTTTATGTTTGAAACCTGGGACTCATAGACCAGGGACTGAAATTGAATGATATAGGTTGTTCCAGATTTGTAGGAGGAGGGGCGAATCACCTTAATGTGCAGGGAAACTCATGATAATGTATGATTTTGATGAACTAAAAGTTGTGTAAGACTGTTAGTCTTGGAAATTGAGTTACATTAAGCTATTATAGGACTGATATTAATTTGTCATAGTATTGAGTTTAACTGATGGCTGATAGGGGTGAAGATTAGAACATGGATTTAGTCTTGACAAAGGACTCTACCAGCCCTGAGCAGGCTATAGTATTTTAGTACGATTTTAGGGGTATAGCAAGTGTTTTGAAATAGTGTGACCTGAGATTGGATGAAATAGTGTAACCTGAGAAATGAATTAGTGTGACCTGAGATTGGATGGCCTAGTTAAACCTGACATAGTATTCAAATTAAACCTGAGATTGCCCTACACAATTTTCAGTCTAATAAACTAATATTGCCATATTGTATTGGGAAGGTTGCTTCCTAAGACATCAGAATCTGCCTTTGTACCTGAGAAATCATGTTAGAATCTAACCAATAAATTTAAGTAAATATATATGCTTTGTCTTGGATAAATTAAGAAACTTGAGAATAGATTAGGAACCTAGCTAATTTTATTTTCTAATAATGGTTTTAAGAATAGTGTAAGGGAGTTTATTACTGAGTAGTTAATATTTGGGTTTAACCAAATATTATAAATGTAGAGCTACAAATACCAATTTAGAGCTTGTTTAGTTATTAATCAACTTGTACTCAATAAACAGGAGGATATCCAGATCTACTACCCTTTTTCGATCACCCGGAGCAAGGCAAGTATACTCCTCGAATATGTTCATTTCTCATGTCTTGCATGTTCATCACTGTATCTCCTTGATTGACATGATGTATCACGATATTATCTGGTTTCATGTATTACTTGCGTCTGGAAGGGGAAATACTATTGATATGTGATCAAACCCTGTTACTACTCATGTGAATAGCTTGGGTCCCGCACCGTACACGCGGGACCAAAGTCGTACCATTTCATGTTCATTGTATCTACCCAAGCCGATCACAATCTAGATGTATTTTAATATTGCACATGTCAGGATTCAGGTTGTATTTCAGGATTCATGGTTGTATTTCATGTTCAGGTTGTATTTCATGATTCAGGTTGTACTTCATGTTCAGGATTGTATTTCATGTTCAGGACTCTTACCATGTTCCCTATATTTACTTTCAGTATTCCTGCTCGGTTTTATGTCTTGTCTCATTTCTTGTTCTTTATATATAGTCCCTGTTTCTTGATTCATACCATGATATTCATGTTCATTTTCTTGGATATACTTAGCTCCGCTCGTGACTAGGATATGTTGCAGGTGCTTGCAGGATATTGTTCTACTCTATGGGCCAGAGCCCAGGATATTAGCTGAGCAGGATGAGACTTAGCTTGAGGCTTCAGGTTTAGACTACTTAGCTTTACTTTTAGATATTGACTTTAGAGTTCATAGCACTTTTCATTCTTGTTGATCCTGGTACATTATGATATCTGGATTTATGGATTACGCTGATCTTTCTGGGATACGTTATAGATGCTGTGATTTTTAATTGTCTTGATTATCTGGTTAGATTTCCCTAGCTTTTGGTACAGCTTACTTTATTGTGTCTAACAATGAAGGCTGGGCGTGTCCGACTCGTGTCCGATTATTCGAGAGCGGGTCGTGACAATCGTGCATCTGGGATACATGTGGCACTTATGTTTTACTCGTGTATCAGTTAACCCACACAGTAGTGAGCATTTTTTTAATTGGAAATTTAGTAGGCAACCTGTGCACTTATAACCATGGGAGTGTGTGCCTATACCTGTGTTGAGTTTGCTGCGGGATTAGTCTTCAACCTGGAAGTGGGCACGAGTACCAGTTCACCTATGAGTAGGGAACCTTGCAGGGACTTTGGAATTTAAGTAGATTGATCGAGTTACCTCCCCACATTAGTTGCAAATCCTTTTTAGGTTGCCTTGATGTATCAGTCTACATACTAATACATGAAATCTATATCCTATTTTAGTGAGACACTGCTATAGAGATAATCACATGGGGAATACCTGGGGTATCCGTTCTGAACAAGGGTATAGCTAGTGTATCCGGGTTTGGGGGTCCTTGACCAAAATTGAGGCAAATCAGGACTGATGTATAATCTGCCTATAGCAAATTCAGTGAGGGCCTATAGAACTCTTGAGAATTCTAACCAAGTGTGGTAAGTGTTAACAAATGTCAACTATGTCCCTAGGTCATTTGGGGCAGTATCATGGATAAATTAGGCATCCATGGGGCATCAGAGGGTGTCTTATTTGCTGCTGGATAAAATTGCTAACCACAAAGGGGATCGAGTTGAGTGTACAGAGGTTGTGTCCATGTATGCGCTGAACTAACCCATACTTGTATCCTACACGAAGATACCAGTACATGTGGGGATCCCCTATATGTACGTCGGTCAAGCCGTGTATAGCATATAGGACAGGTTCACTATAAGCGTATCAGAAGTATCTACAGGAAGGATATGGTAGAGGTTTATCAGACATGTACGGAGACAGGGACTGCTATCTAAGAGTAATAGACGCATGTAGGTTACTTAATGAACAGGTTCATGTAACCCATGGGGTGTGCTAATCATGTTTGAAGTTAGCATCAAGTGGTGTATTTAGTATCAGACTGATACTTGATGTCACTTTTGACTCTTGTATCACTAGAGATACATTTGGACTCGACCAAACAATAAAGGAAACGGACTACCTAGTGTAACGAAGGCTAAACATAGGACTATAGCAGATGAATCAGTTGGGATATATATGCAAAGGTGGGTGTTAGAAGATTGTAACACAAACGTAGCAAAATTACCAAAACTATAGCCATAGGTTCAGTGGGGCCCGTATATCAATACAACGACAATAGGTGTGGTAGGAGTCAGATTTCACTAATTGATTTACCAAGACACCCTTTGCATAATACAAATTAAGGAAGATTTGGCACATCAGCCAAATACTAATATCTCCGTATCGTATCAGACCTCAGTGCACCTAATGTGCGGACCCAAACATAGTAGGTCGGTAACGTACAACTGTAGTCGTGAATAATAGATGGGAGTCATACTGACCAAACGAGTCAGGGGTAGCCCTATACCTATGTCTCCCTAAGCGCGATTGTAGTTCCTAAAACCTGGAGAAAGGTAGGAACAGTATAGAGTCAAGGCAATCGGACATCAGATTTTATGTTTAGTATCATATTACATCCGACACCAGATTTGACATCTTATTATCGACATCGACAGTTGATACCCGATTGAAATGTCTGATCATTAGTAGGTTTGAGGTTTCATTGTCTTGTGCATTGTGTCTAAGGGTTAATCGACAGCCAACGACATGGCAGCATGAGAAGAAGCCCACTGGTCCCTTGGTTCCCGTGACATTTCCCTTTAGCCATAGATAACCAAGTTCTTAATTCAAGTATAGACATTAATCATACATCAGATGGCCTCACAGTATATGGTGTTACATCTATGGATATTACCTACAGGTTACATACAAGTATACCAAAGCTTATTGTGTTAGCATCAGTATGAATCCAACACCAGAAATGGTTGGGTTCTAGTTGTGTCATTGACTATAGGTACGAAAGGAATTAGATATGGAAACAAAAAAGGGTATCTCTATTACAGTCTAGTGAGTGGGGTAGGGAAGTGTACTTAGATTAATAATAATCCAACAGTAGTCTTCTTAATCTAAATACATGTATTGATTAGTATTAATTCATCATATAGGTTCTGTGGACTCTGACTCAGTGCTCGACCTCTACCCGCAGTACATGACCACAGGCAATTGCACTCTCTGATTGCTTTCAATTCTGATATTTTTGTTCAGTACATACTATACATATGCTCTTTTGTTTGGTGACACGACGAACCCACGAGTTAGTATCATGGACCCCTATTTATTATATTCTTGTCTTAACTCACCTTCGTGTTTCGTGACTTGTTTGGGTTCATGTATACTGGTCGGGAGGGGAAATACCTTAGTAGACGTGTGAACTACCTTTTCTATCCCCCGTGTCTTTCGTGGAGAATAGCAGTCGCACATTTCACGTGCGGGGTGCCTGATTTACCCTCTAGCCGTTCGCACGTCGAAACAAATATTTCAACACACTTAGATAGTTATCTTTTATTATTTTTTTACATTTCACCACTTGCCATGGCATCATGCTTTTACATTCTTTCTAGTTGACATACCATGTTCTGCGATTCATGCTTTCACTCTAGATACACCATATCATCAACTTACTTTCTAGTTTCTTGCACATATGCTATTTTCAAGCACTGTCGAATCTATTATATTGCGGATAGCTTTTCGATTTGTGTGCTTGTTCCATTCCTAACTGGAAAACCAACATTTTTAGGTGATGAGTTAGAGGATTTCTGTACCACATATTATGAGCATACTGCAGATCCCGATTTTGGCGCATAGAACGAACTGGAGGCTGCTTTTGCGGAATTACCTGCTACAGATGGCTTTTAGTAGACTTTATTTAGTATTCTCATAGATTTGTTTAGTTTGAGACTTTTAGGTATTATTTCTATTTTGAGGTTCATGAGTTGATTTGTGGATGTTCTCTTAGTACATTTCATTTTCTTGGAAGACTATATCACTTTAGTACATTTTGATCTATCTTGAAGTTTTGTCAGATCATTTATTATCCTTCTCTACAAACTGTGGATATTATATAAAATTCATTTTGTCTTGATCTTATCTGTTGATGCGGTTTATATTGTGCAAATGAATATAAACTGCATGGTTGTATTTATAAATGTGGAGATCAGTAGACAGCGTTCTACCGTCGATTCTACGGCATAGGCTGGACGTACCCATGGCTCATACCCAAATACTGGGTGTGGATCGTGACACCAGTGTTCCTCCTCTTTTCTTTCATTTTCATACTTCTTATGCAGCATCCCTCAAATCAGGGGCTGCCTCAGCGACCTATATTCCCAAAAACTTTTTATGTTACTACATTATTTTGACTCAAACTCGCTTAGAAATGACAATTTGATAGCCCTCATGCTTAACTCTTTGACAAAATGTACGTTGGTAACTTGCCACTAACCATGTCATACTCTGACAAGTCTAAAACTCGTGGGAACGTATAGCTATAACAAACAGTGGAATCATGTGGACATATCTGCTATGACACCAAGTCCATAGCCCGTGGCAGAACTCTGTTTAACTTAATCGTGAGGTCGAAAGAACCAGTGGTAACTTTTGAAAACACTTCGTGGAGAGACACTATAGGCAACAGGTTGACATTTTCATGTTCTACACACAATTGACACAATAAGATTATTCTCTTAGCTCTGTGGGTTCATCTCTTTTATTACAAAACATACTCAGTGCATATGAAGACTTCCATTTTATCACATGTGAAGGCAAAGATGAGACAAGTTCATCAAATCTACCCACCTGAGTAAGGAGTTTCCTAGGACAAGCAGGATTTCAAGCAAATCGTTGCATAGCCAAGTCCAAATGCCATTGTGTTTTTATTTATCCAGTTGAACTGAGCGGGGTGGGGAACTACACAACACGACCCAATGCACATTTGACACTATAAACAAAGATAAATACAAAACAAAACATAAGGACATGAGAAGGTTGTAGACTGTTTGAATAATGACTTTATTCTTTGACGACAGTCATCCAAAGAGAAATAGCCCTAGAAATCTGAATACCTTTCGAGGACTTCACCCCCGAACAACTAAGGGGGGCACTACCCCCTCGACCCCCGTCCGCTGACCGGGCAGCGGAACCCCCAAGTGCGAGGCCCCAAAGATGTCGTTGGGCGGTTCAGAGAAATCTTCTACTATAACGCCGTCTTTGGCCCGTCATGAACTCTTCATTACATATGTTCAAGTTTGATCTTGCTTACTGCTTGTCTGCAAATAAATGTTAGACGAACAAAGCAGTATGATACATTTAATTAACATTTACGACAATGCTAGGTTTAAGTATCAACATGATAGTGATGAATACTAGTAATGTCATATTGTTAAAATTAATCGATTAGCCATATTAAAAAAATATGATACAATCATTGGACTAACACATACATGTGTCACACATACAACAATTGGTCTTAACCAATTGTTACCATCCTTCCTTATCATTTCAAATATATCATTCATAAAACATAAGCATGTCAGGATCTGTCCTTACACCAGACATTTGCTAGTCTTCACAAAATACATGTACATGTGTCCGTATTTGTCCTCGCGACAAACTAGTTAAGCCTTCAAGCAGATGACATTAGCATGTAGCCTAACTATATGAGGACACTGGCATCACAAGCCATATAGAACTAATTATTTTGATATGACGACGATCATTCTCGTATAGGTAGCTAGCTCCAGCGAAGGTCCTGAGATGCACGTATTGCGACGTGCCCTTCCAATTGGGTAGCAAGCCCCACTATGTGTCCCATAATACCCATGAATGATACATGTTCTACATAGTTTTTTCTAGGAAGAATCGGTTTCGGTGGCCCCCGAAAGCCATTGAGGAAAGCATAACCTTGTGCACAAGTTGTCCATGACCATGTAATATACGTGAACAGTTAATCAACTATAAAATATATGCATGTTACATAATCCGAATACAAGAATCACACATCATTACTCATACCATCGATCATACTTATGCTAACATACTACAAGTCCATGTTCCTGTTGGCGACCCACCGGTCCCAAACATATTATGGCATGTCTTTGTGGTTTCGTACCACATTCATATCATTCTTACCGTGACACAATGTCCAACTCATTCATACTTACCATGGCGTCGAGCCAAACATTAATACTTTAAACCGTGGCACCGTGCCACATACTTACTATACCATGGTACTACACTACATTCTCACCATTGTCCTTCTCTGCGTAGACAACATTATATTCACCAGATACATAAACACTATGCTACATATTTCGGCATACACAACATTCTAGTCTATGTGATACATATCTAGCAATACTCATATTAGTCTCATTTGTCTTAGCTCTTTTATTAGCATGCAACCATGGTTTAAAGTATCGGCCGATACTGATCTAATACGGATGATACCGATATGATTTTGCATGTCCCGATCCGATACCGACCAATACCTGATACTGACCCTTACCGACATTGGGGGTCTCTTTTTCGGTCAATTCGACAAAGAAAATTAAACGAAAAAGATAAATCAGCATGGTTTTAAAGCATAATAAGGTTGTAAAAGCATGTAAGAGAAGAAAATCAATCTATTGTATGTAAATCAATCGGAAATGGTGACTACTAGTTTATTAAATTTCAAAAGTACTGAGAAATAACACTGAAAATACTTAATTATGCCTAAATGTATAACATATATGTTTTTAAATGTAAATATATTATTGATAATTATTATTTTTTGATACCAAAAATTTGATATACTGATCCGAAATCGTCGATACTACAGATATCACCGATACCAATACTCTAACGAATAGCCTAATACCGATTCTGATACCGATACTGTGAACCTTTAATGCAACATTACTCATAGCATAAAAGGACTACAAACACAACATCAATTCATTAAGACTGAAGGAAAAAGGATCGAAGGATCATTGAAACCACCCAGAATGTCTATCTGGCTCAATCGAGCAAATTTTTAACCATACATCAGATAGACGATTTGATGTGATGTACGAACTTCTCAATCAGTATAACTATATACACGAGTCAATCTTCACAAACAATCCAAAACCGACCGAGTTAAACAAGTCTGTATTACCGCTTAAATCTCGTGATACCTCGCGCAACATAAGCCCAAATAAACATATACAAACTCAGAAGCCATGCACAAACAATGAAGCCGACACAATACCTCTACACCGAGTGAGGCATAATACTGAACATATAGATCTCTAGTCGATTCCTCTACATGAATCCAAGTCCAACCAAACCTTTGAGCCAACAAACCAACATAATGCGTCGCGTGAAGCAAGGCATTACAATATGTATAAAATTGTCTTAATTTTCTATGTCATAGCAATTGAATTTCGATGTTTGAATTTTTTTTAGTAAAATGTTATTAGTTCCTTTTTAAGAATTTAATCATATTTTGTATTCTCATGTTTTATTAATTTGCCATTTTTTATTTATTATTATATTTGCTAATTTATTTCAATAATTTATTATCTTTTAATTGTGTGCTAATTATAATTTAGCAATAATTACAAAAATCAATAACACATGTGTTAACCTCACCAAATTCAAAAGAGAATAATCATATCACTTCTCAACTATCAAAAAAAAAATACAAGCCAAACATAGAAATTACAAAAAGTTACACTTTCCAACTCACTTCAACAACCATCAAAACATTAAATCTTTGGATTTAACACATCTAACCTCCACTTTTCAAAAACAAAGGAAGTGAGAAAAATATGTGTACGCATGACGTGCGTACGCAAAATCTCAACTTTGTCGCACTTCGTCCAACCAAATAGCCTCTTAATACATGTTTTGTTAATGATATTTTCTTACTACTAGAATTCTCGGAATGCTTTATAGATCATATCACAGAATATTTCTTCACCATCAGAGGTGAAGTATAGAATTTGACAGAGTTTTAGAATAGAAAATTGGGTACTTCTTTCAAATGATAGGGAAAGTTTTTATAGCATCTATAGATAACCCTATAATACTGATATGCTTGTCATGTTAGAGTTTAAAAAGAGGGGGGATAAATATGAAATCTTCCACAAATATTACAATACCTTTGGGATTTGACTTAATTGGTACATATTACTTGCTCAGGCAAGGGCCAAATACGAATTGTAGCCCATGCAAAAATTTAGTAGTGTAACCTCCAGTAGTGTAACCTCCATTAACCAAATTTTTAGGATTTTTTCAAAAATTTGTATTTTTATTTTTTTTGAATTTTTCTAAATCTTTAAAAAATCATGAATTTAATATTGAGAATGTTTTTCCGATCGTAATATGCTATCGGTACCTTTGTTGGGCCATTGGTTTTGTAAAATTATTTTATGTGAGGTCTGTCCTAATAGAATTCTTGCTCATTTCCTTGAAAATCTATAAGTTATAAATATTTATTTCTATATAAGAAAATTCCTTGTCAAAATATTATTTTTAATTAAATACACTTTTATTGCTAATTATTTAATCCTAAAGGTTTACGATAATTTGTTCATTGTTCTATTTTCTCTCGAATCGAGCTAAGACCATTTCGGTCTTCGTTCTAGCCTACCTAGTTTGGACTTGGATTGCGGGCTACAGTTGCAATTTTAGTTAGTTAGTAGCTAAATTGTCATTAGCTAGTAATTATTTACTAATTAAATTATAGTATAGATTACTGTAAGTGGGTAGTATTGTTTCACTAATTTTCCTATACCTATTACAATTTCATATTTGCCATTAGGGTTTTTCCTTCCCTATCCTATAAATGTTGAGAACTCTCCAATACTTTACATAGCATTTCCTAAACTGGAAATTGCAGAGAAACCCAATTTTGGGGTTGGTTTTTATGAAAAATCCACCCGCATGATGGGTTTTTTGAATTGCCCAGAATTATATATTTTTACGTTAAGTATTCCAAGATTTCCTTTAGATGCTCTATACTTACAAAATTAATACCATAACTACCCCTCCGCACAAACTCAGATCTGGATTGCGATTCTCTTCTTCTTCTTCTTCACGGGAGATCTGAATTCTATTTCTCTCATCTTCAGCAGAGATCGCAAAGATCGTTCGTAGTTTACCATGCTTTTTTTTTTCAGTCAAACTCCGATCATTGCTCATCTTCTTCTTCTTCTTCTTCCTCTTCTCCGACAATTAGGTCACTTATGGAGAGAAGACCTTCTTCTTCTTTCCATAAGAGTTAGCATCGTTTTGAAAGAAAAACAAAAACTCTTGAATCTTTATTCATGTCAAATTTCTTTCCACAAAAAAAAATAAAAAATTAGGTTTCTGTCAACCGTTCTCCGTCGAGATCACACGAAGAATAGTCATTCTCCTGCATTTTTAACAAGGAGAATGCCATTCTCCGTGTTGAATGGCATTCTCCGTGTTACTAACACGGAGAATGGAATTCTTCGTGTTTCTAACACGAGAATGGCCATTCTTCTGTGTTTTAACATTTGAATGACCATTCTCCGTGTCATTTAACACGGAGAATATCATTTTCCGTGTTATTTAGCACGGAGAATGGCCATTCTCCGTGTAATTTAGAAACGGAGAATGCCATTCTCCATACTAAATTAAATGGAGAATGGTCATTCTCCTACGTTTTAACATTGGGAATGACCATTCTCCGTGTAAATTAACACAGAGAATGCCATTCTCCGTTTTATTTAACACGGAGAATGTCATTCTCCGTTTTATTTAACACGGAGAATGGCATTCTCCATGTTTCTAACACGGAGAATGGTCATTCTCCTGCGTTTTAACACTGGAATGACCATTCTCCGTGCTAAATTACACGGAGAATGGCCATTCTTCGTTTTATTTAATAGGGAGAATACCATTCTCCGTTTTATTTAACACGGAGAATGGCATTCTCGGTGTTTCTAACACGGAGAATGGCCTTCTCCTACGTTTTAACACTTTAATGACCATTCTTCGTGCTAAATTACACAAAGAATGGCCATTCTCCGTGTAAATTAAGACGGAGAATGACCATTCTTCGTGTAATTTAGCACGGAGAATGGTCATTCTCCGTGTAAATTAAGACGGAGAATGCCATTCTCCGTGTTACTAACACATAGAATGACTATTCTCCGTATAAATTAAGACGAAGAATGACATTATCGGTGTTACTAACACAAAATTAATATTTTTCGTGTTCTAACACGAAGAATGACCATTCTCCTGCATTTTATGGTCAGTTGAAACATTGAAGGGCCATAACTTTTGACTGGGAGGTCGAAACGAGGCCCGGTTTGTCCCCAAATGAGCGTATCTTTGAGGAGCCTGAGATTAACCATTACTTCGTTAGACGGCCTTCCGAAATTTTAGAATCGCAAAAAAATGATGTTTGGACCTCCGTTTTTGCACTTTTATCGTTTGTCTCGGTCTTTCCGAAATTTTTCGACGAGTTTTTGAAGATTTTTGAGGAGAAAACCTAGATTTGAAAGTGAGAAGCGTATGAAAGAAGATGAAGTATCGAATTTTTTTAAGAGTAGTTTCGTGAGTGTTTTCAATAAATTAGAAGGAAAGGCAAAAAGGTCATTCGGAACCCTCTTTATATATTTCTTGCTAATTCTGGGCACGCGATGAAATGTTATTGTGCGGTGGGTTTTTCATAAAACTTTTTTGTTTTTTGGGCATTTCATAAATTTCCCCTTTCCTAAATCCTAAAATCCCTACACTCTCTCCTAGTCGCCACCCTACTGTGCAACAGCTCCCGGCCACCTCCCGATCTCCTCCTCCTAGCCAGCCCATTAGGCTACCACCATCACATCAGCCACCACCCATGCTCTGGCCTTCTGACTCCTCCACACAACCATCGCTACCATCATTCCGACCCGTCCCCTGCAACATTTACCACCGCCTCCAAAACATTTTCGACCACCACCAAAACACCAACCCCCCTCCACAACATAACCATGACTACCAGCGAGCTTCACCAGTGCTACAACCACAACTACCTGCCCCCTCGCCACACCGGCGCACCCCCGGTCGGCTACAGCCACCGCCGTCGCTACACAAGAATAAAAGAGATATAGAGAGAGGAAGGGAGCGAGAGATGACCTAATTGCCTCCTTGGCTCCACCGGCACCTATGATCTTTGACAAAATCCGGCCATCCACCATGGCCGATCCCCGCCAGCGTCGATCAGGTGCATGCGGCAGCGTCGCCCTTCCTTCGAGCCCTTCCCGACCCGCTCCGTACTGTACTCCCTCCGCCCGGCCTTCGTCTGCCAACACGCCCCGCTCCGCCCCGCTCTGAGCCCCATTCGCTCATATCCCCCTTCTCTTTTCTCTGTGTAAAATGGTTAGGTTTAAATTAGGGGATTGAAGAGAATGAGCGGGTCAGTAGCCAAACCCTTCCCATCTCGATTTATAACCCATTTACTGATAGATTTTTATAATATTAATATTAATATTAACACAACTAATAATAGTGATTATGTTTTAATCTAATTGGGTTGTGGGAATTTGTCTTGGGTTGGGTCCATTGACTAAAATTTTAATTTAAAATTTGAGTTGGGTTGAAGTAGGCTGGCTTTGGAGTATGTTATTTATATATATGTACATTTACATAATTTGTCTATATTGTATTTAGTAATTGTGTATAGGTGTGTAAATATGTATACATAAAAAGGTATGGGTATGCATATAGGTTCCAATTATTTTATTATTTGGGTTGTTGCTGTTTTGTTAAAAGAACAGTAAGTTTAGGGTTGTATAATTTTGGGATGGGCTTAATATGTATAAGTGTGCTTATATACTAATAGACGTATTTATGTGTGTGTGTATATTATATATATATATATATATATATATATATATATATATATATATATATATATATATATATTTTATATATATATATATATACTAATATATATATATATATATATATATATATATATATATATATATATATATATATATATATATATATATATACAATATATATATATATAAAAATATATATATATATATATATATATATATATATATATATATATATATATATATATATATATATATACTAATAATCGTATTTATGTGTGTGTGTATATTACATATATATGTAATATACACACACACATAAATACGTTTATTAGTATATACATATATATATATATATATATATTTGGAAAAAATATATATATATATATATTTGGAGTAAGCAAATATATAGAAGTATCAGGCGCAAAATGTCGAAGACTTTACAAAAGAGCGCGACTCGCACAAGCAGAAAGAAAAAAGTCTAGACCTGACCGCGCTGGGGATTGGTTAAAGCAGCCTCTCCCAAAACCTGCTCGAGGAGTGAGAGCAGCGAGTGCTGACTTTGCTGATTTGTCTGAGAACCTCTCGAAAAACCTGAGGAACTCTGAGTTGGCGCCCTTCATATCTCTACTTGTTCCTATTCTTCCATAAAACCCAAATGCTGGCGGCTGCGACGATCTGGTGGCCGTATGAAATGCTCCAGTCGGCAAGGAGATCGTTGAAGCCCCCAGCGTGTTGGTGCATGTGACATCTTCTGGACAGGTTGGACCAGACCAGACGGGCGAGATCCCCTGAGTACAAAATGTGGTCTGCAGATTCCGGTTCGGAGAGGAACAACAGTGACATTTGGACGCTAGGTTGAAACCAAGTGAAGTGAGGGAGTCGTCGGTGGGAAGTTTTTTTCTCTGCGCTCTCCAAATGAGGATCGACCATTTGTTGGAGATGTAGGACTGCCAGTAAGGTACGGTAAAAGGGGAAGGCTCGCCTACTCCTCGGACCGTGCTCCTTGCCGAAGCAAGAGTGAAATCGCCACCAGGCGTCGGGGACCACCTCAAGTGCCGTTGGCGGGGACCATCAAAGGTTCCGTAATATTTCGACCGAGGAGAATATGACGCCAATTCGCCGATGCTCTGCTGTTGGCGGTCGCGGTTGTGGGGTTAGAGTGTTAGAAATATCTGGCTTTCATAAAACGAGTCTAGATCGAATTCTCCGTGCAAACCTTCTACTACAACTTTATGGAGCTGGCCACCTCAATGTGTGCTAATCTGTTGAAACCCAGCCCGCTATTGCCGGTAGGTTTGGCCATGGTGTCCCAGCTGGCCCAGTGGTGTTTGTCTTTGTCGTCACTGTGGCCCCAAAAAAAATTAGAGAGAAGAGACTCAATGGATGTTAAAACCTTCTTCGGAGGGAGCAGACTGCCAGGGTGTAGATAGGGATGCAAGAAAATACATGCTTGATCAGAATCATCTTCCCTCCCGGGGAGAGAGTTGCGTTTGCCATCCTTCTATTTTAGTTCTGACCTTCCTGACCAGACCTTCAAAAATACCTGCATTAGATTTACCGTAAACCAGCAGGCATCCAAGGTAAGTGAAGGGAGGATAAGCGGTGGCGAAAGATGTGAGATTTGTGAGAGTCACAGAGTAGTTTTTATCGGCTTTATGCCCCGAGCATCTGGTGTATTTCCCAATCATATTATGAACTGCTTCGACCGACCCGATGTCCCCAGCCGAGAAGATAAGGATGTCATCCGCATAGGCCAGGTGCGTGATCAAGGGACAACCAGTGGTGGTGTAGAAGTGATAGAACCTGGGGGTATTGGCTAGGTTGTTCAGGTTTTTGCTAAGGGCCTTAGCCGCAATGATGAATATGGTGGCTGAAAGTGGGTCCCCCTGCCTAAGCCCACGGCTAGATTTAAAAAAACCTGCCGCTTGCCCGTTGATGATGGTAGAGAACCAGGAATTGTTGATGGATCTGAAGATGATGTCAATCCACGATTCAGAGAAACCGAAGGCCTTGTGTAACGTCCCAGAACCAGAATACTGGAGAGCGGGGTCATACATAGCCAGCTACGTATATTGAAATGGAATCCACCTCGCTATACGGTCACGGCTGTCTAGATACATGAGGGTTTAACTATAAGCCATCAGTCTATTATGGTCATGAACAAGCCTATTGTCTCAATCTCATGCAAGGAATAGCAGTTACAAGATGTTAGAGCATCAAATATACAATAGTAAGGCGTCCCATACATTACATATTTAGATGATCATAAAGCTAGTCGTACAAAATGTGAAGACTACCAAGAGTTTCAGTCATACATGATCAACCCTAAGATTCGTCAATCATGTTACAGCCCGTAGGCAGACAATAAGTAAAGTGCAATACGAGCTAACACGTGATCGCCGGGTAAATGCCTCAAAAGAATATTTTTATAATAAAGTGGGAGAACAAAAAGGAAACACACTCGTTGCCTTGGTTACGCCTGGTAGTCACCATCTGGCTGGAAGGTAGGAAGATCCTCTGGACCTGCTCCGGTATCTGGCAACACAAAACCAGCTGGATCAAATCCCAGAAAGAGCAAGTGCCATAAAGGAGGCTTCACTTAAGAACTAAAACCAACAATTAGCACAAAACATAATAACGTATTAAAACTGGAGATATAGAAAAATTATGAGGATATACGATGCGATAACCATGGGACTATTCAGGTGGCCAGGTTACAAACCTTAAACCAAACAAGGACCGGGGTTGTAACCCTGCATCTGAACGAAACTTGGTTTCCCACCATTTATCGATAAAATAAAGCACAAGCAATCAGGTCATGTTACAATCTTGTACAGGATCAGGACAAGACTAGACTGGGTTAGACTCTATCCAATCAATCACGGCCAAGCAATGAGTATGTGTCACTTCCCGTTCCCAGAATACGTATTCTAAATACAAGTACTGCTGGAATGTATTCATTTAATATTTATCATGTATTGTTCTGTATTTAAATTCCTTTAATTTTCTGTTAATTAATTTCCTGCAATTTTATTTCTGCACTTTACTTTCTGCTTTTTATACTCTGCATTACCTTTGCTATGGGTTCGGCTCAGATTGGTTTAATTATGTTGGTTCATCATGAACCGTAATAAACCCCCACCTACCACCACTCCTTCATTTAAAGCCCCAAACCCTTTCTCTCTCTTCATTACTTCTTCTCATTTATCTTCTTCTTCCTCATAACTCTCCCACCAACCTAAGAGAGCAAGGCAAGTGCCAACTTGCTTCTTGATGGATCCCCATTTTTATTGTTCTATCATCCTCCTTACTTGATTCTAATCCTCTTTAGTACTTAGCATTTTCAATTTCTATGGCTTATTTGTTATAGATCTAAGTTTGTTACATTTTTGGATTTCTTAGGTTTTGATCTAGTAAACTTTGTTATCTTCAAGTTTTGATGGTTCCATGTTGTAGAGAATTTCGTTCTACCCAATTTTGACCTATAGAAGTCCATATTTGGACTTGGGATGAAGGATTTATGAAGCTTGGAAGCAATGGCTTCCATGGTTCCCATAGTTCTGTTCTCAGAAAATTCGGAGAAGAAGAACAGTCCCAGCCGCATCAAATATCATTCCTCAGGCGCATGAGATTATTTATTTCCCAATCTCATTCCTCAGCGCATGGAAATCTTTATTCCCACAGTGCATCAAATCTCATTCCTCAGGCGCATGAGATTATTTATTTTCCAATCTCATTTCTCAGGCGCATGGATTATTTATTTCCCAATCTTATTCCTCAGGCGCATGAGATTATTTATTTCCCAATCTCATTCCTCAGCGCATGGAAATCTTTATTCCCATAGCGCATCAAATCTCATTCCTCGGGCGCATGGGATTATTTATTTCCCAATCTCATTTCTCAGGCGCATGGATTATTTATTTCCCAATCTTATTCCTCAGGCGCATGAGATTATTTATTTCCCAATCTCATTCCTCGGCGCATGGATTATTTATTTCCCAATCTTATCCCACAGCGCATGATATTTATTTTCCACAGCGCATGAGATTATTTGTTTCCCAATCTCATTCCTCAGGCGCATGGATTATTTATTTCCCAATCTTATTTCACAGCGCATGATATTTATTTCCCACAGCCGCATTCCTTAGGCGCATGAGATTGTTTGTTTTCCAATCACATTCCTCAGGCGCATGGATTATTTATTTTCTAATCTTATTCCACAGCGCATGATATTTATTTCTCACAGCCGTATTCCCACAGCGCATGAGTTTAATTATTTCCCAATCATTTTCCTCAGGCGCATGATATTATTTATTTTCCAACCTTTCCCACAGCGCATGAGATTATTTGTTTCCCAATCTCATTCCTCAGGCGCATGGATTATTTATTTTCCAATCTTATTTCACAGCGCATGATATTTATTTCCCACAGCCGCATTCCTCAGGCGCATGAGATTATTTGTTTCCCAATCTCATTCCTCAGGCGCATGGATTATTTATTTTCCAATCTTATTCCACAGCGCATGATATTTATTTCTTACAGCCGTATTCCTACAGCGCATGAGTTTAATGCATGAGTTTAATTATTTCCCAATCATTTCCCTCAGGCGCATGATATTATTTATTTCCCAACCTTTCCCACAGCGCATGAGATTCTTTATTTCCCAAACATTCTCCACAGTGCATGAGATTTATTTATTCCCCAATCATTTTCCCACAGTGTATGAGATTTATTTATTCCCCAATCATTTCCCACAGTGCATGAGATTTATTTATTCCCCAATCATTTCCCATAGCGCATGAGATTCTTTATTTCCCAAACATTATTTATTTCCCAATATTTATTTTCCGAATTTGGCATTAATTAACATTGATTGTTATCTTGATTAATTATTGATCATGCGTTCCTAGATGGAACTAAGAGACTGGCTAGTCGTCTTATTGAAATGAATGAATGAGACACGTTCATATTAAGTATGAACTACTATAATCGATTGGCCGTTCCCGAATATTGACATACAGGCACACATGCAGGCTTCAATTTATTTATTTATTTATTTTACTATAAAAGAAGCATGTGTATTTTATGGTCAAGGCATGATTGTTCCGTAGTTAGTTTGGATTGTTGCATTATGCTATGTAAGACCTACAACCTAACCGTACGGGCATCATTGTAGAGTTGTGCATATCGTACCCTGTACGAAAGTACTCATTCCGAATGACCATGATCCACGGCATGGGATTTCACTCAACGAAGAGACTATTAAGTTAAATAAAAATAATGATTGTATGGAGAGAATGGATTCCCGAGTTCTTACATGGCAGCCCTTTTGGGACTAGTAGTACCCGACAGGCCGGCTGGTCCCCACAGATACTGCAAACCTGCCACACGGGCATGGAGCGGTATCTGGTAATACTATTTATTGTATATTGTATATTGATGATGGACGTCCCGCTGGGACTCGTCTAATTCATGATTGGCGCAATTGATTGATTGGATCGACCAGCCTTGCTTGTCCATAGTAAGAACTGAGAAATCTTTATTGCATAATTCCAGGGTAACTTGGGACTCACAGTAGTAAGCCGTAGGAGTTGGATGGCCGTTTAAGTTGATTTGTTTGTGTACTGTACCTACTCTGTTACCTAACTGAGATGATTAGAGCATCAGGACATGACGGGCCAACTTCTGTCCTTGTTTGGTTGGGAGGTTGGTTCGAAGTGTCGTGATGTTATGTGAATCCCAGTAGCAAGCAGAGATCTATTATTATATTCTCTTAATTACTGGTTTAATGTCTCATATCGTGCTTCTTTGCGGTACTTGCTATTAGAGGTCTAACCTCTCTGGTTTTGCATGGCCAGATTTAGAGCCAGTCCCCGAGGACTCAGCTTACTTCCGCCTCCAATATGGTCAATACTAGAGGGATGATCGCAGGAGAACTCGAGTGGGTTCCTTACTTTCCCGCTCGTTTTGTTAATTACTTTATATTTTGCCGCTTGGCACCGACATGTTAGTCGGATTATCTTGTACTTACTTTTACATAATTGTAATTAAGTCAGACTGCAGCTGATAACAATTGTGTATATGTTGCTATATCATCTGGCTATGTTTTGTAAAGCCAGATCTCAAGAACATTTTGACTAAGCGTTTGGGACGCCTTATTGCTTATTCTTAAATGTTCTCTATTATTGCTTCTTGTTTGAATGATTGAGACAATAGATGTGAAGTGACCATAGCGAGACTTTTATGTAGTATGCACCCCCTCGTCTTTTAGACAGCATTGATCGTATTATACGGTATTCATCTACCCGTAATACGTAGCTGGCTGAGTCATTCCCCCGCTCTCCAGTATTCTGGTTCTGGGGCGTGACAAGGTTTTAGTGGTGGCCCATGCAGGTCTGATTTCAGACTTGTGGTGTGTTTTGATTATAGGATGTCTCAATCACACGTGTTCCCCCTTGATCTCATGATTCATTATTCTCAACCCTTGCTTGACATTCCGGTATCCTTTGACTTCATTGATCCTTCATGTCCGGTTGTTTGATTGTTCTCTTGTCCCTTTTCTTAGGGGCACTTCGTCCGCATCGGTCAGAGCTGGACAACAGCAGGACCAACATGGACAACCTGACCCTGTTGATCAGCAACAAGGGCCAGCCTCGCCTCAGGAGACTGTCCAGGAAGAAGTGATAGTGGAAGCAGCAGCTGGATCGCAGTATCCGGATGTTCCACCACCACCAACAGTTCCACCTACCCAAGTGGACACACCAGCCCTTCTGGAGATCATGAGAGGAATAATGGCTACTCAGCAACATCAGATGTTAGCCCAGCAGCGCATGCACGCTCAGTTGCAAGAGCAGAATGTGCTCCTCAACCAAGGATTACAGACAGCTTTAGAAAGAGGGGCAAGGACAGATTCAGGAGCGTCCGCCAGGTTTTGCAAGTACAATCCCCGCCATTTCGAGGGCACGGAATATGCCATTTCAGCAGATACATGGCTTAAGGACATTGAGGCTATTCTGACAGCCGCTAAGGTGCCGGCAGAAGAACGTGTAGATCAGGTGAAATTGTTACTTCAGGATCTCGCACGTGATTGGTGGAAATCAGAGGAAGTAGGCATCAGACGTCCTGTTGCTTGGGATGATTTTACTGCAAGATTCAAGACCAAGTACAATGGGGTTGTGGCGCAGTTTGAGCTACAACAGAAGTTTATCAACCTCAGGCAGGCCGACAAGACTGTAGATGCTTATGCAGCGGAGTTCTGCAGATTGAGTAGGTTCGCCCCAGAGATGGTAGCAACAGAGCGCCAGAGGGCCATGAGGTTTCAGCAAGGGTTTCACCTTGAACTCTTGCAATTAATAGAGGGGCACAATTACCAGACTTTTGACGAAGTATTAACGGCAACTCGAAGGCATAAGATCACTATTCAGAGGCTTGCGGTGAGGACTGGGGGTCAGAAGAGATCCCATAGTCAGATTGAAGGAGGAAGGGGAGCGGCACCCCGAACAACAGCACCATCCACTGGCATTCGTATCCACGATGTGGCGATACGAGGACCAGCACCACCACCCAGACAACAGCAACAGCAACAGAGGAAGAGCCAGCAACCCCCGGCGGGCTGCACTTATTGTGGGAAGATGGGACACACTAGAGATGTGTGTCGGACATTGAATGGACTGTGTCTGATATGTGGAAATCTAGATCATCGGGTTACCACATGTCCCATGAATTTGAGGGCAGGAGGACCAGAGCAGCAGTTTCTTGCTCTGCCAGCACCAGGGGCAGGCCAGTATCGAGGACCAGCAGTGGCAGTAAGACCGTTGGCACAGCATCCATTAGTACCGCAGGCTCAGATGTTTCGGCAGCAGGGACCGCCGATGCAGCAACACCAGCATAGACCACCCCAGCATCATCAAGGAAGGGGCCAGCAACAGCATCAGGCTAGGCCGCAGCATGGAAATCGGCAAGGAGGTCGAGGGCAAGCATTCACTTTGTCCTTGGAAGAGGTATTGGCATCGGAAGATGTTGTGGCAGGTAACATTCTCGTCGCCTCATATCCCGCAGTAGCATTGTTTGATTCGGGAGCATCCCATTCATTTATATCTGCACGATTTGCGACACGACTAGGAATGGAGTTCGAGGCATTGCCAGGGAAGTTGAATATACTCACTGGTAATGGGCTCGTAGGAGTTAGTCGAATTATTCTAGCATGTAGCGTTGTAGTTTGCGGGCATTCCTTACCCGCCCGGTTGATAGAATTTCCTGTTAGAAATTTCGACGTTATCTTAGGCATGGACTGGCTGAAAGACAGTCATGCGACAATAGATTGTCGTAGAGGGAGTGTATCTTTTGATATTCCAGGCATGAAGCGATTCACCTTAGTCAGATCAGAGGCAACTCAACAAGAGCAGGGAGTAATAACGACAATAGAAGAAGTTCAAGTTCCGAAGGTAGTTGAAGAATTTCTGGACGTATTTCCCGAAGAACTTCCAGGTCTACCACCGGTTAGAGATATTGAGTTCAGTATAGAATTGGCACCTGGAACTAAACCGATATCAGATCGGGTTTACAGAATGGCGGATTCAGAGCAGGCCAAGGTATATCAGCACATAGAGGAACTGAAGGAGAAGAAGTTCATCCAAGCTAGCATATCACCATGGGCAGCACCAGTGGTATTTATGGAAAAGAAGGATGGGTCATCCAGATTGTGTATCGATTACAGGAAGCTTAATACGGCAACAGTGAAGAACGAGTACCCACTACCCAGGATCGACGACTTATTTGATCAGTTGAGCAAAGCTAGAGTTTTCTCCAAGATAGATCTTCGTTCAGGGTATCATCAAGTGAGGGTTCGGAAGGAGGACATTCCCAAGACAGCATGCAGGTCGAAGTATGGGCATTATGAATTCTTAGTAATGCCGTTTGGTTTGACCAATGCTCCAGCTATATTTATGGATTTGATGAATCGCATCTTTATGCCGTACTTGGATCAATTTGTCGTTGTGTTTCTCGACGACATTCTTGTATACTCAACTAGTGAAGAGGAGCATGAAGATCACCTCAGGAAAGTGTTACAAGTTCTGAGAGAGAACCAGTTGTATGCCAAGCTCAGCAAATGTGAGTTTTGGTCGGATCACATTTCATTTTTGGGTCATATCATATCAGGAGCTGGAGTAGCAGTAGATCCCAAGAAGGTAGAAGCAGTAGAGAGTTGGCCAGTACCCAAGACCGTAGCTGATGTACGGAGTTTCTTGGGATTGGCGGGTTATTATAGAAGGTTCGTGTCAGATTTTGCAAGGTTTCAGCCCCCATGACCCGCTTGACCCGGAAGGATGTACCATTCGTTTGGTCGACAGAATGTCAGGCATCATTTGAGACTTTGAAGCAGAAGTTGATATCAGCACCTATCCTTACATTGCCAGTTGGACCCGGAGGTTTTACAGTATATTGTGATGCGTCGGGTAAAGGACTTGGATGTGTCCTTATGCAATATGGGAAGGTGATAGCGTATGCATCTAGGCAGCTTCGGGACCACGAGAAGAATTACCCAACTCATGATTTGGAATTAGCGGCAGTAGTATTTGCTTTGAAGTTATGGAGGCATTACTTATATGGTGATCGAGTGGATATGTACACGGACCATAAAAGTCTGAAGTACATCTTCACTCAGAAAGAACTAAACATGAGGCAGAGGAGATGGTTGGAGTTGATCAAGGATTATGACGTGGAGCTTCAGTATCATCCAGGCAAGGCGAATGTAGTAGCAGGCGCTCTCAGCAGAAGAGGCGGCACATTTATGTTAACAACACAGAGGCATATCTTAGAAGACCTTCAGGAGATGGGCATCGAGGTTGTACTTCCTAGTGATGTAGGAGTTCTGGAGAGTCTACAAGTTCAATCCAACTTGGTAGATAGGATCAAGGCAGCTCAGGCACAAGACCCAAGGATTCAGAAGCTTAGGGCAGAATATGAGTCAGGACTCAGGAAGGAGATGAGAATTCATGAAGATGGTACACTTAGGTTTGGGTTACGTCTATGTGTGCCTAGTGGAGATATCAGACAGGAGGTTATGGCAGAAGCTCACAGCTCTCAGTATTCTATTCACCCTGGAGGAACCAAGATGTACCAAGATATCAAGCAGCACTTCTGGTGGAACGGGATGAAGAGGGAGATAGCTAGATTTGTTTCCCGTTGCTTGATATGTCAGCAAGTGAAGGCAGAACAGCAGAGGCCAGCTGGGTTATTGCAACCGCTTCCTATCCCGGAATGGAAGTGGGAACATATTACAATGGACTTTGTGACCGGTTTACCAAGATCACCAAGTGGTAAAAATGCTATTTGGGTAATAGTAGACCGACTTACGAAGGTAGCACATTTTCTTCCTTTCAGAGTAGGACAATCTACAGAAAAGTTGGCGGAGTTATATTTGCAACAGATAGTCAGGCAGCATGAAGTCCCTGTCAGTATTGTGTCGGATCGAGATACCCGCTTTACATCACATTTCTGGAAGAGCTTACATCATAGTCTGGATACCAAGTTAAGATTTAGCACGGCTTACCATCCGCAGACGGATGGGCAATCAGAAAGAACGATTCAGACTTTGGAAGATATGTTGCGAGCTTGCACCCTAGATTTTGGAGGATCTTGGGAGAGCCACCTGCACTTAGTTGAGTTTTCTTATAACAACAGTTATCAAGCCAGTATCCAGATGGCGCCATTTGAAGCACTATATGGTAAAAAGTGTAGGTCGCCACTAGCATGGGATGATATCGGGGAGAGAAAGATGTTAGGCCCGAAAATGATTGTTCAGACAGTGGAAGTGATTAAAGGAATTAGAGAGCGACTTCGAGTTGCACAGGATCGGCATCGTCATTGGACGGACCAGCATCGTAGGCCGCTAGAGTTTTCTGTTGGGGACCACGTGTTCTTGCGGATCTCACCTACCCGTGGGGTCATTAGGTTTGGCGTTCGCGGGAAGTTGAGTCCGCGGTACGTGGGCCCATTTGTTATTCTTGAAAGGATAGGCGATGTTGCTTATCGTTTATCCCTTCCACCTTCGTTACGAGAGGTGCACGACGTATTTCATGTATCTCAGTTGCGAAGGTATGTATCGGACCCAAGCCATATCCTTGATCATTCTGAGCTGGTTGTTGGTACCAACCTGTCTTACGAGGAACAGCCTGTGTCTATTTTGGACCGAAGAGAGAAGGTACTCAAGAACCGAACAATTAACCTTGTCCGGGTTGCTTGGGGTCATCACTCTTTAGGAGAGTCAACGTGGGAACGTGAGGATGATATTCGATCACGGTATCCGCACCTGTTTGACTCACAAGGTATATTTTCTTCTGTATACCTTGATTGTCTTAACTCCTCATGCTTGTCACCTTATAAGTAGAATTGCTTGCTATCGTAGAATGTTCAACATAGATATGTTACTTGTTATTATCATTGTAGAATGATTGCTTACTCAATTGTTTATACTTAGATTAGTTTAGCTTCGATATTTCTATCATGCTTGGATCTGAAATTCCGAGGACGGAATTTTTTCTAAGGAGGGTAGAGATGTCACTTCCCGTTCCCAGAATACGTATTCTAAATACAAGTACTGCTGGAATGTATTCATTTAATATTTATCATGTATTGTTCTGTATTTAAATTTCTTTAATTTTCTGTTAATTAATTTCCTGCAATTTTATTTCTGCACTTTACTTTTTGCTTTTTATACTCTGCATTAGCTTTGCTATGGGTTTGGCTCAGATTGGTTTAATTATGTTGGTTCATCATGAACCGTAATAAACCCCCACCTACCACCACTCCTTCATTTAAAGCCCCAAACCCTTTCTCTCTCTTCATTACTTCTTCTCATTTATCTTCTTCTTCCTCATAACTCTCATACCAACCTAAGAGAGCAAGGCAAGTGCCAACTTGCTTCTTGATGGATCTCCATTTTTATTGTTCTATCATCCTCCTTACTTGATTCTAAGCCTCTTTAGTACTTAGCATTTTTAATTTCCATGGCTTATTTGTTATAGATCTAAGTTTGTTACATTTTCGGATTTCTTAGGTTTTGATCTAGTAAACTTTGTTATCTTCAAGTTTCGATGGTTCCATGTTGTAGAGAATTTCGTTCTACCCAATTTTGACCTATGGAAGTCCATATTTGGACTTGGGATGAAGGATTTATGAAGCTTGGAAGCAATGGCTTCCATGGTTCCCATGGTTCTGTTCTCAGAAAATTCGGAGAAGAAGAACAGTCCCAGCCGCATCAAATATCATTCCTCAGGCGCATGAGATTATTTATTTTCCAATCTCATTCCTCAGCGCATGGAAATCTTTATTTCCACAGCGCATCAAATCTCATTCCTCAGGCGCATGAGATTATTTATTTCCCAATCTCATTTCTCAGGCGCATGGATTATTTATTTCCCAATCTTATTCCTCAGGCGCATGAGATTATTTATTTCCCAATCTCATTCCTCAGCGCATGGAAATCTTTATTCCCACAGCACATCAAATCTCATTCCTCAGGCGTATGAGATTATTTATTTCCCAATCTCATTTCTCAGGCGCATGGATTATTTATTTTCCAATCTTATTCCTCAGGCGCATGAGATTATTTATTTCCCAATCTCATTCCTCGACGCATGGATTATTTATTTCCCAATCTTATCCCACAGTGCATGATATTTATTTTCCACAGCACATGAGATTATTTGTTTCCCAATCTCATTCCTCAGGCGCATGGATTATTTATTTCCCAATCTTATATCACAACGCATGATATTTCTTTCCTACAGCCGCATTCCTCAGGCGCATGAGATTATTTGTTTCCCAATCTCATTCCTCAGGCGCATGGATTATTTATTTTCCAATCTTATTCCACAGCGCATGATATTTATTTCTCACAACCGCATTCCCACAGCGCATGAGTTTAATTATTTCCCAATCATTTCCCTCAGGCGCATGATATTATTTATTTTCCAACCTTTCCCACAGCGCATGAGATTATTTGTTTCCCAATCTCATTCCTCAGGCGCATGGATTATTTATTTCCCAATCTTATTTCACAGCGCATGATATTTATTTTCCACAGCCGCATTCCTCAGGCGCATGAGATTATTTGTTTCCCAATCTCATTCCTCAGGCGCATGGATTATTTATTTTCCAATCTTATTCCCCAGCGCATGATATTTATTTCTCACAGCCGCATTCCCACAGCGCATGAGTTTAATTATTTCCCAATCATTTCTCTCAGGCGCATGATATTATTTATTTTCCAACCTTTCCCACAGCGCATGAGTTTAATTATTTCCCAATCATTTCCCTCAGGCGTATGATATTATTTATTTTCCAACCTTTCCCACAGCGCATGAGATTCTTTATTTCCCAAACATTCCCCACAGTGCATGAGATTTATTTATTCCCCAATTATTTCCCCACAGTGCATGAGATTTATTTATTCCTCAATCATTTTCCACAGTGCATGAGATTTATTTATTTCCCAATCATTTCCCACAGCGTATGAGATTCTTTATTTCCCAAACATTATTTATTTCCCAATGTTTATTTTCCGAATTTGGCATTAATTAACATTGATTGTTATCTTGATTAATTATTGATCATGCGTTCCTAGATGGAACTAAGAGACTGGCTAGTCGTCTTATTGAAATGAATGAATGAGACACGTTCATATTAAGTATGAACTACTATAATCGATTGGCCGATCCCGAATATTGACATACAGGCACACATGCAGGCTTCAATTTATTTATTTATTTATTTTACTATAAAAGAAGCATGTGTATTTTATGGTCAAGGCATGATTGTTCCGTGGTTAGTTTGGATTGTTGCATTACGCTATGTAAGACCTACAACCTAACCGCACGGGCATCGTTGTAGAGTTGTGCATATCGTACCCTGTACGAAAGTACTCATTCCGAATGACCATGATCCACGGTATGGGATTTCACTCAACGTAGAGACTATTAAGTTAAATAAAAATAATGATTGCATGGAGAGAATGGATTCCCGAGTTCTTACATGGCAGCCCTCTTGGGACTAGTAGTACCCGACAGGTCGGCTGGTCCCTACAGATGCTGCAAACCTGCCACACGGGCATGGAGCGGTATCTGGTAATACTATTTATTGTATATTGTATATTGATGATGGGCGTCCCGCTGGGACTCGTCTAATTCATGATTGGCGCAATTGATTGATAGGATCGACCAGCCTTGCTTGTCCATAGTAAGAACTGAGAAATCTTTATTGCATAATTCCAGGGTAACTTGGGACTCACAGTAGTAAGCCGTAGGAGTTGGATGGCCGTTTAAGTTGATTTGTTTGTGTACTGTACCTACCCTGTTATCTAACTGAGATGATCAGAGCATCAGGACATGACGGGCCAACTTCTGTCCTTGTTTGGTTGGAAGGTTGGTTCGAAGTGTCGTGATGTTATGTGAATCCCAGTAGCAAGCAGAGATCTATTATTATATTCTCTTAATTACTGGTTTAATGTCTCATATCGTGCTTCCTTGCGGTACTTGCTATTAGAGGTCTAACCTCTCTGGTTTTGCTTGGCCAGATTTAGAGCCAGTCCCCGAGGACTCAGCTTACTTCCGCCTCCAAGATGGTCAATACTAGAGGGATGATCGCAGGAGGACTCGAGTGGGTTCCTTACTTCCCCGCTCGTTTTGTTAATTACTTTACATTTTGCCGCTTGGCACTGACATGTTAGTCGGATTGTCTTGTACTTACTTTTACATAATTGTAATTAAGTCAGACTGCAGCTGATAACAATTGTGTATATGTTGCTATATCATCTGGCTATGTTTTGTAAAGCCAGATCTCCAGAACATTTTGACTAAGCGTTTGGGACGCCTTATTGCTTATTCTTAAATGTTCTCTATTATTGCTTCTTGTTTGAATGATTGAGACAATAGATGTGAAGTGACCATAGCGAGACTTTTATGTAGTATGCACCCCCTCGTCTTTTAGACAGCATTGATCGTATTATACGGTATTCATCTACCCGTAATACGTAGCTGGCTGAGTCATTCTCCCGCTCTCCAGTATTCTGGTTCTGGGGCGTGACAGTATGGCTTGATACTTTAACTAACTAGGGTTATCACAGGCCTAGTTACTAGCAAGATGCAATGAGATATTCTAACAGCCACAAGTCCTGCAGACCATCCAGGTTATCCAGGTCGAATATCCGTTCATGAAGGGTGCAACACATGGCAGTGTGCTGGAAATGTGCCCTACTCGTCGGCAGGCTACGAGTCCACTTGCGCATCCAGATAACGGGATTGCCTGTAGCTGGGAAATCTCTTCATGACTACTGGGTTATTCTAGTTATTAGCCTTAGTCAATTTCAGTAGGTACTCCTGACCGTGGTACTCAGGGGTCCCTACCCTAGACATGATGTGCGACAGTATTGGTTCATTTGTACAAACATAATTGTCCACGGTGTCCAGGCCATTCATTCTTGTCATGTCATGCTAGCCATCGCAAAAGCATTCAATAGTTCCC
Source organism: Iris pallida (assembly GCA_029216955.1). Lineage (NCBI taxonomy): Eukaryota > Viridiplantae > Streptophyta > Magnoliopsida > Asparagales > Iridaceae > Iris > Iris pallida. Next base: position 3,906,593 of record JANAVB010041420.1, read on the forward strand.
ATCAGGCTTGCTTGTCATATCTTGTCAAGTCATGTCATGTCATGTCATGTCATGTCATGTCATGTCATTTCAGTTCACTTTTTATATCGTGCCATATATAATTATCTGTCTAGTCATGCCAATCAATTCAAGTTACCAAGTCCGTGACAAGAGGTACAAGAACAATAAAACAAACGGGTGCGTATAGGGCTCAAGCCTCTACGCGAATGAAACTACGCTAGGCTATAAGGCCCTGAGCGTAAAAGTAGCTTTATGCGAGCAAGACACAGAGTTAGATAGCTTTATGGAAGCAAGGTTATACGTGAGCAAGATCAAGGAAAGACTGCTTCTACGCGAGCGGGAGCCCCACACGAGAGGGAACTCTACGCTAGCAAACACCCTACGCAAGTGAAACTTTACGCGCACGAGCACCCAAGTGAAGCTCTACGCACGCAAGGCTCTACGCGAGCGAGGGAGAGTCTACGCGAGTGAGGCTCTATGCACGGGGCACTCTACGCTAGCGAGACTCTATGCGGCAGGAGAATACGCACGCACGAGTCTACGCGAGCGAGAAGGCCCCTGCGTAGAGTTCAAGTGAACTCGGCGTAGAAGGATTACGCTGGCACGTAATGCGTGAGCGTAAAGGGAACACTACGCTGGCACGTTTAAAACGTGTACGTAAAAAGGGGAAATACTATGCCAGCACGTTAAAATGTGTACGTAAAGGAGAAAATGCTACGCTGGCACGTTAAACGTGGGCGTAAAACTTTATCATCTTCCCAAGGCCAAGACAAGCAAGCGTAAAAGCTCAAGAGCTCAAGAAAAGCCCCATCTCGGTCAAGACTCAATGAAATCCAACCATTCCAAAACCAAACTTGCGTAACATCAGAATGCCTTCTACATAGAACTCTTAGTTTTCGAAAACAAGCTAGTTGGGTAGATCAAAACCAAGAAATCTAAAATGTAACAAACTTAGATCTACATGAAAGGAACCATAGAAACTAAAAATGCTAAGTACTAAAATATCTTAGAATCTCGTGAAGAAGACAATGGAACAATAAAACTTGAGTTCCTCCATGAAACAAGTTGTACTTGCCTACGGTGGTGCTCGGTGGAGAAGAAAGAAGAAAGGAAGTAGTAAATGAGTAAAAAATGAGGAGAGAAAATGGTTTTTGGGTTAATAAATAAGGGATGGTGGTAGGTAGGGGTTTGCATATCAACCCAAACCGAGCCCAAGATCCTGGTTTAATCTTGCCTTGGTTTATTTTGGATTCATCCTGGTTCGACTTGTCTTGACTGGCTAGTCTTGGGTTTTGTACTGGCATGGGTTAGTTAGCATTTCCTGGTTCATGTGGTTTATCCTAGCCTTGGCCTGTATTGTGTTCGGTTGGGTTCGACTTGAGCAAGACAAGTCTAATTACGGATCGGGATTCTGTACACGTATACCAAAATATGTAATACGAACTACGGACGTTACACCTTGAGCACCCAAATTAGAAATTGCCAGTCCAGGCGATCATATGCTTTCTCCATGTCCAGTTTGATGGCCATATTGCCTCCCCTGTGTTAGCCCAATGATTATATCATGTTTTTGAATATGGCTATTCAATTAAGTTTAACATAATGACATCACTAATATTCATGTAATCACTATCATGTTGCTACTTAAACTTAGCATTGTCCTAATATTAGCATTGTCCTAAATGTTCTATATCATATTGCTATGCTTGTATCATATTGGTTTTGTTTGTCTAATATTATTTGTAGACATACTGTAAGCATGATCAAGCTTTGTCAAACCATGATATATGCAATAGAGAATTATTGATGTGCCAAAGACGGTGTTGGCGAAGCCCCTGAAAGGTATTCAGATTTCCAGATTTATTTATCTTTGGACGACCGCCGTCAAGTGAAAAAGGCGTCTTCAAGTCTGCTCAAATATTTGAAGAAAGGCGTCATCAAAGGGTTCTTGGTTTTCCTATTTTATCAATATAATTTTTCATATTTATTGAGTCTAGGAATACGATGTACACTGCATCGTACTGGCAAATAGGCTACCCAAGAAACGTTTTCAAAATACCCTTTTATTATAAAAACAAGCCCACTTACAAAAGCCCAAACTACTTCCTAACTGTTTGACTTTTCAAAAAGCCCAAAACCAATTTACAAAAACCCTGACAGAACTCCAACAGAACTCGGACAGAATTCGGCCAGAGTTCGGCCAGAATTCGGCCAGAGTTCGGCCAGAGTTCGGTTAGTGAACGTTGCTTTTTGAACTTGGTCTTCCTGCAGTTACGGATCCCAACGAGATTTTTTCATAGAGTTCTGCCCAAATTCGGCCCGAATTCTGTCAGAATTCTGCCTTAGAAAAAACTATAAATAGAGAAGGATTTCGATCATTTCAATTCACTCATTCACTTTCATATCTCTTCTCTATTAGCCTACTACTTCTTCTAAAGTATTCTGAGCTATTAATTTTCAAATCCCAAGCCAGTTACAATCCTCTAGTCGATTTGCCAGTACGGTACGGTCTAGAAGTTTCCGAGTGGTTGTAATCAGAGGCTTGATTGAAGAAAGACTCTTCACAATTGAAGTTGGTCGAGTACTTCGGATCAAAGCTCGCATTGTAGAAGTTGCAAGAACTTCGGATGAAAACTTGTGGTGATTTTCCATAGTGGATTCAACTGGAAGCTAGAGTTCTTCCGACTTGACTAGTCCTCACAAGAGGAAAACCAGTATACATCCTTGTGTTTGCGTTTGCTCTCTGCTCTCTACTTTTTATTTACATATCTGTGATATATTATCTGTGATCTTGCTGCTAACATTTTTAATTAGTTAATTTTCGCTGCCTATTCTATTCACCTCCCCTCTAGAGTATTACGCTTTACAACTCGTTCCTATAATTGGTATCAGAGCCAGGTTCGCTCTATAGAGCTATCAGAGCAGGTGCTCCTTCTAGAGATATTATTGCAAGTGCTCCTTATAGAGATATTATTACTTATACCAATTGCTCCTTCAATTGGTATCCTAGCAAGGACTTTATTATTTGGCTTAACATCCTTGGAGCAGATCCTCATTATCAAAGCGGGTTATACAGGTAAAACGAGGTAATATTGTTATTTAACTGTTGTTACATAGTTTACTATATCACATATAGCAAGTATGTACTTCACAACTGAAGAGCAATCCTCAAATAGACTCCCACTATTTGATGGAACAAACTATAGCTATTGGAAGACACGGATGAGCTTCTACTTGAAGTCTCTAGATTTTGACTTATGGTCAATTGTTGTCACCGGCTACAAAAAGCCTACTATCACTTCTATTCTTACATCCTCTATAATCAATAAGCCTTATTATAGTTACACGGATGAAGATAAGAAGTTAGCTAGCCTTGATGCAAAAGCTATGCATATGTTTTATTGTGTTGTAGACACAAATATATTCAATCTTATTTCTACTTGCACAACATCTCATAAAATTTGGAAAGTTCTTGAAGCTACTTATGAGTTCAGGTATGAAAGCAAAGCTAGCAACTCCAGAGAGAATGATAGTCTTCATAATGATGCAAATATGTACATGACAAAATTGGGATTTAAGGTACAACATAATCCCTTATACGAAGAAGAGCTTGTATGTGACAATTACAAGAAGATAGACAACATCCAAGAAGATTGTACTACTACAAGAAAGGAGAGTCACTACGAACAATCAAATGAAGGAAGATCATCGGGCATATGGTGTAAAAGCGAAGCAAGAGAGTCTGAAGAAGAAGAAGAAGAAGAAGAAGAAGAAGAAGAAAAACCTCATCAAGCTGCAAATTTATGCACAATGGCATTATCTAACGAGGTACAAAATAATTCTTTTTCTGAAGAGAGTGAATTTTCTTATGATAATTTATCTGATGCTTTCAGTGATCTGTTAGAAGAACACAAGAAAGTATTAGATAAATATAAGCAAGCTAGAAAGGATATTCTATCCTATAAGTGTGAGATTAAAAAGCTTACTTGCTTATTGAATGATGCTAGAGATACTTCTACTTTTGATAATTCTATTGAGATATCCACACTTGAGTTTAGACTGTATGAGGCGCTTGAATGCATTGAGAAAAGCACTCAAGAAAATGCTAAACTTAAGGAGGAACTAGAATCAGAAAAGAAGAAGTATTCTATTGCTTCATGTAGAATTGATGCTCTTTCTGCTAAGTATGATGAGATCTGTGCTAACTCTAAAAAGTTAGAGATTAGACTGGAAAAGCAGGTAGTACGACCTACGACTCAGTCTAACACAAGACACTTAGCACATCACAAAGTCACACACGACAGATCACCTAGAAAGGAAACAAGCAAAGCTAAAGCTTCACATAACCATGCTTTCTTTTACAGGTATCCACGCACATCATATCACACCACTGTACGTTCTCATACTGCTGCACATTGTACTAATGTTAATTCTTTCTGTCATTATTGTGGTTTGAATGGACATATTTCTAATCATTGTCAGATTAGAAAACTAGTTGATATGAACTAGTACAAATGGGTTCCCAAAGCTAACAAATGTGGATCCAAGTATTGGATACCAAAGTCTTCACCTAATATTGCAGGTGAAGCTTCTCATATCAAATAGAACCATGAAACATGTTGGTGATTGCAAAGCTACAAAGGTCATCTTCCAAGCAATTGCACCAACAGAAGTGTGGTCACTAGAACCACTTCGGTAATATGCTTTCTAAATGGCTTTAATATCTAGCATGTTCTTATTGATTTCTTACTATTAGCTTTCATTGTTGTCTTTTAAATTGTTTATTGTTTGAATCAATGTGAGACATAATCCTAGCTTGACTAGCTGTTTAGCTTAAATGATTATTTCACACTAAATAGTCTTTTACTCACTTTCTACTAGTGTGACACATTTATCTATGTATGCTCTTTACTCTTAATCTTTATTCTTGAAGCATGCATAGGAGCTATTTTTTGAGTTAAAATGTTTTAACTCTTCGTCTTTAATATTTTTTTTAATGGTTACTTCTTATATATTTTTCTTTAACATGTATTATTTACTTTGATCGATATTTTGTGAGTATGTATGTTTAGCACAAGTATTCTATTTACTTGAAAAGTATATACATATATTTTTATGTTAACCTTGTGCTTCCATAATATACTTCACTATTGATTCTCTTATTTTATTTTTTAACTTCTTATGAATCAATTACGTCTTTGTCTGACAAAGCATATTTATGCATGTTTTTGATCTTGTGATATTTTTTATGCTTATTAAGGATACATGAATAATTCTTTTTATTTATATATTGCTCATGTTTCTTATATTTTTGTATAAATATCTTTATGGAGATATATGAGTTAAGTTCAAGTTCTATATTATTTTAAAAAGTAGTTTCAAACTTGTGCTTATCTCATACTTAAGCTATTGATTACTTTGAACAATTTTTTATGTTCTTATCTTTATCAGCTTCTTCCTCAAAGCCTCTTTTAATGATGTTTTTATTTTCATGGCTTTTTTGTTGACATTTTGGATACATGATATTTCTTTTATCTTGATCTTGATAAACCATTCTTTGGGTATTTTACTTTTAGGGATTCTGGATTTCGATATTGTTCGATGATACTACATATATTCTTTTGAATCTAAGTTCTTAAGAGTAGAAATTATTTTGGGAACAAGCCGAAAGGGTCCTTCTGTCATACAGGTGTAAATAGCCTGAAGCGACACGGTGCACTAGTCTTCGGACTACCGCTAGCTGGGAACCGGCCCCTACAGCTAACCCGAAGTGATCAATACTTTATAGACTTACGATTTATTAAGGTCTACTTGCAACTATTATCTAGTTCTAGATCCAAGGTGCTGTCAAGTCTCCTAGGTTCCAGAATACATCAACGTATCTAGGTCTTACATTTTGATTTACAAATATTTTATATTTTATTGTTACCCAATGATTTTGTAGCACATGTGGATAAATATAATTCATACATCTTATACCATATGCTACATTGTTATAAGATTTTTAAGTCCATAGAATATAATTTATTTCATATTGCACTAATTCTTTTTAAATCCTCGGTTATTAAAGAAGAGATTTATTTTGGGTACAAGCCTACAAAAGGTCTGTCTGTCACCACGACTACGGTCGAAGCGAAGCGGTACTTAAGTGTTCCTCGGTGAACATCCGTTAGCTGGGACAGTACTTCTATAGCTAACCCAAGATTGATCAACGCTTTATAAACTAAAGATTTATTGAGATCTAGTTGCAATTATTATCTAATGGATTTTGAATTTTAGATTTGATGAATAACATTATTTAATGATTTATTTTCACAAAAGGTAGCATATGTTGATCTAATTGTTATCTTTTGGATTTCGGATTTTAGATTTGATGGATAATATTCGCTCTTTATATTTTCACAAAAGGTAGCATATGTTGATCTATTGTCGATTTTGAAATTCTATAGCATAGATCAATTTATGTCATCTTTTGACCTATACGATTATTCATCATGCTAATTTGAAATATTTTTTGATTGTTTTATTTTTAAATGCTCATTTAATGGATATTTCTTCTTTTGTCTAAAGATGATTGTTTTTCGTATTCGTGACTAATCATTGAATATTATAGTATTGTGATTTCATCATTAGCTTGTGTAATATTCGTAATATTCTTGATTTTGAGCTTTATATTATTATCTTCTTATTCAAGTTACTTACTGTCTATAACAGTAATTCTTTGCGGGGAGAAGTCATGCAAATTGAATCTCTCTCTCAAAGCGTTTCTTTTCTTTAACCCTACGATTGTCAGTGAACACCGTGCTAAGGCTTTAAAAGGGAAGAAATGAACTTTGATAAGAAGACCTAATATTTTTGAATTGGTTTTCTACTTCTGAAAATATGTCTTTGAATCTTATTGTCAATATTATTATTTTGGATATAGCCATGTAAAGGTGGAGCAGTTAATTGTTTTAAATTAATTATCCCCTTGACATGCCATATATCTAGAATAAACTTTTCGTTGGACATTTATCTAGTTATATTTATTTGTTCAAATGGATTTATTTATGATTTATGGATTCTATTATGGAAATTGTTTACGTGATTCGAATCGCCAGCTTTCAGTCTGAGAACTAAATGGACGCATTCGAACATTTACTAAAACGGTTTTTCGTAATAAATTCCATATTTTTGAAAAGCCTTTTTGATTTATTGAATCTGTTCGGTAATCAAATTTTATTATTAAAGACATTTTTCAAAATCTTTTAATGTCTTTAAATATTTCTTTTATATAGATATTGGAGATATATTTTGTTTGTTCATCTTTAAGCATTTATTCATTGGATATTTCTTTTATTTGCCTAAAGATGGTATTTGTTTTGAGTTTGGAATTTTATATGCATTTGATCAAAAGAAAGAAAAGATGCATATCTTGGATATCCCTTAGATCTTGTGATTATTTATTTTATCTATTTCATGTATATAAATTATTTTTGAACTATATACGCATATTTTAAGGGGGAGCAAATTAATTGTTTTAATTTTTTTGCCTTTAATATGTGGTATAATAGTTCATCATGGACATATATTCTTTTACTTAAAATGTTTTGTTGAGATGGTCATGATATTTGGATTTGTATTGAGTTTATGGGAGAATATATGATTATTATTATTTATTTTTTAATTCTCTCATTCGAGTTTCTGAAAGTTATCTTGCCAAATATATATTTAATTATCCTTATTTGATTGAGTTTAAAATTACTTTCAACATTTCTTATTAAGATTTTATCTCAAAGTTCATGATTATATATATTTAGACTGATCATACTTTGCAGGGGAGCATTCAAGTCGACTGAATTTTTCCTTCTCAAGTATTTTGTCTTCATTACCTTCATATTTATCTGATGGATATATATCATGGTATGGTAATTGAATTCAAATACATGAACTTTGGTATAGATTTTGCGTAGATTCTAGTATGCTTATTTTGATTTCTTTTTACATGATTATATTATTTATGGAATTGATTCACTAATTTGTATGGGCAAATTATGAATCATATTTTCTTCTGATCATTGTTAAAAGTCTTATTATATTTTTGATTTTTTATATATACTAGATCTACGAATTTCTATTCCTCATGATTTATTTATGACCAATGAATGATTCCTACTATATTGATAGATTTTTTTTTTGGTCAAATGACATTCAAAACATATTTCATTTTTTTATTTCTAGTTGGTAAACTATGTATTGCTTGATTTCAGTGTTCTTTGTTATAGTTCAACCAACTATGTTGTATTTTTGACAAGTTTTTCTACTTTCAATTTTGCAATTTTCTAAACTTGTCGTTACCATGTTCTCCTAATCCTTGATCATGATTATTTTTGATTTCCTTATTTACTTATGTTTGAGTTCATTTTAGCTCTACTTACGGGGGAGCTTATTTTTGATCATGTCAAAGGAGGAGAAATAAGTTTAGGGGTGAAATAAGTTTAAGTTACTATAATAAGTTTAAGTGAGAAATAAGTTTAAGTCAGCACACAATATTCTGGTATTATGTGTTTATTAGTGATACATGCATCTATTGTATATATATTAAACTTAAAGGATTTGCCATAATCAAAAAGGGGGAGATTGTTAGCCCAATGATTATATCATGTTTTTGAATATGGCTAATCAATTAAGTTTAACATAATGACATCACTAATATTCATGTAATCACTATCATGTTGCTACTTAAACTTAGCATTGTCCTAATATTAGCATTGTCCTAAATGTTCTATATTATATTGCTATACTTGTATCATATTGGTTTCGTTTGTCTAACATTATTTGTAGACATGCTGTAAGCATGATCAAGCTTTGTCAAACCAGGACATATGCAATAGAGAATTATTGATGGGCCAAAGACGGTGTTGGCGAAGCCCCCAAAAGGTATTCAGATTTCCAGATCTGTTTATCTTTGGACGACCGCCGTCAAGTGAAAAAAGCGTCTTCAAGTCTGCTCAAATATTTGAAGAAAGGCGTCATCAAAGGGTTCTTGGTTTTTCTATTTTATCAATATAATTTTTCATATTTATTGAGTCCAGGAATACGATGTACACTGCATCGTACTGGCAAATAGGCTACCTAAGAAACGTTTTCAAAATACCCTTTCATTTTAAAAATAAGCCCACTTACAAAAGCCCAAACTACTTCCTAATTGTTTGACTTTTTAAAAAGCCCAAAACCAATTTGCAAAAACCCTGACAGAACTCCAACAGAACTCGGACAGAATTCGGCCAGAGTTCGGCCAGAATTCGGCCAGAGTTCGGTTAGTAAACGTTGCTTTTTGAACTTGGTCTTCCTGCAGTTACGGATCCCAACGAGATTTTCTCATAGAGTTCTGCCCGAATTTTGTCAGAACTCTGTCAGAATTCTGCCTTTAGAAAAACTATAAATAGAGAAGGATTTCGATCATTTCAATTCACTCATTTACTTTCATATCTCTTCTCTATTAGCCTACTACTTCTTCTAAAGTATTCTGAGCTATTTATTTTTAAATCCCAAGCCAGTTACAATCATCTAGTCGATTTGCCAGTGTGGTACGGTCTAGAAGATTCAGAGTGGTTGTAATCAGAGGCCTGATTGAAGAAAGACTCTTCACAATTGAAGTTGGTCGAGTACTTCGGATCAAAGCTCGCGTTGTAGAAGTTGCAAGAACTTCGGATGAAAACTTGTGGTAATTTTCCATAGTGGATTCAACTGGAAGCTAGAGTTCTTCCGACTGGACTAGTCCTCACAAGAGGAAAACCAGTATACATCCTTGTGTTTGCGTTTGCTCTCTGCTCTCTACTTTTCATTTATATATCTGTGATATATTATCTGTAATCTTGCTGCTAATATTTTTTATTAGTTAATTTTCGCTGCCTACTCTATTCACCCCCCTCTAGAGTATTACGCTTTACAACTCGTTCCTACAATCGGCCCTACACCCTGGACGGGAATTTCATGCACGTGATCATCTTTTGAGCTAGGAGGATGTTGTCTGTGATGTTGCGCCCTTGGACGAAGCCACTTTGCCCTTATGATATGATCTTGTGAAGGATGACAGACATGCGAGTCGCTATGATCTTGGAGATAATTTTGTTGGCGAGGTACAGAGGCTGATGGGGCAGAAATCTTTGAAAGTCTCTTGGTTGTCTTTCTTGGGGATGAGAATGAGGTTGGCACACGAGGTGGATTTGGGGTATCTGGCTCCCTAAAAGAAGGCAATGGCCGCTTCTAGGAAATCTGCGGCGATGATGTCCCAACAGGTGCAGAAGAAAACCCCGAAGAAACCATCGGGGCCGGGGGCGCTGTGCTCGTTTAGGGCCCAAACCGCCACTTTGACTTCTTCTGCGGTTGGGTTGGCCTGAAGCTGTGCATTCTCTCTCTCGCTGATCATCGGAGGAATCTTGGACAAAAAATCTTCGTCTTTGAGGATAGGGTCTTTTATGAATAATCTGGTGTAGTAGTTAGCGGTAGCTTCCTGGATGTTCCGTTGATCTTTCAGGATATGGCCGTCGTCATCTGTGATTTGATGCAGATTCAATTTTTATCTCTGACCTTTGACGCAGGAGTGGAAGAAAGCTGAGTTTCCGTCTCCCTCAGCATCCCATGCCAGCTTAGCTATCTGCTTCCATAATTTAGTCTCTACCTTGAGTCTGGATTTGAGGATCGCCCAGGTTAGGTTAAGCGTGGCACAATACTCCTGCGATCTGTTCGAGGCGAACAGAACCTCAGCTCTGACCACATCGTCCTCTGTCTTCTTGATTTCCTGGAAAATATTTCCGAAAGCGTTCTTGCTCCAGTGCTCCAGCACTCTTTTCGTGGCTTTGAATTTAGCTACTATTCAAAATAGGGGGTCTGGATTACTGGCAGTCTCCCAAGCAGTCGCAACGGTATTCCAGAATTGATGGTGGGAGCTCCAGACGTCCTGGAATTGGAATGCTTTTTTGATAGGATTAGGATTGCTGCTAATTTCTATGAGAAGGGGAGAGTGATCCGATTTCGTGGTATTGAGGTGGGATAAATTAGAGATGAGGCATGTGTCTGACCAGCTATTGTTAATCCGAGCTCTATTTAGACGAGAGTACTGCCGTTGAACCCCCTCCTACATGTTGCTCCATGTGAACTCGTTGCCTATATACGGAAGGGAGGCCATGTGGGCGTTAAATATGAATTTGTTGAAGTAATTCATGGCCGTCTGGCGGGGTGGTCGGCCCCCAGATTTCTTCTCTCTGGAAGAAATAGTGTTGAAGTCTCCAACGCACAACCAAGGAAGATTGTCATAAAGGTGGCCAGTTTCCGTCAGAGTGGCCCAGAGCTCTTTTCTCTCGTTGAGGTCACAGCTGCCGTGTATTATGGATATGAGGGATCAGCTCTGGAGCGTCGGGTGCTCTACCCAGCAAGAGAGCGCTTGCCTGGAGTCGTGAATGGCACCGAAATTGATGCCGGCGCCGAAGAAGATCCAGATGTCATTGCACCCAACAACCGCGGCTGGAAATCCGAGCGAGAGTTTGAGAGCTTTGAGTTTCTTAATTGGAATTTTGGGTTCTATGATGATAAGTATGTCGATGCTGTAGATTTTCTTGAGGCTAGTGATTTTGTTTATGGTAGGTTTGTTAGCGAGCCCTCGAACATTCCACGTGAGGATATTAAGCATTAGGAGGGGGGAGGGGGTGTTGCTTAGCAACTGATCTTGTAGTCATGGTCGTGGGCTTTTTGACCTTTTTTTTCTTCTTTTTGTTGTGTTTTCTCGCTCCTTTTTTAGAAGCTGTTGAATTGTCTGGCGTGTCCTCGTTCTATCCATACGGGGTCTGTTCTGATTCAGACCCTGTGATATGGGCCTCTGCCTCGATCTCTCTCAGCACGCTGAGGGGTTTTATGGGGTCTAGGAATCCTACTTCCGAAGCAATGAGGATTCTGTGTGTTGTGTCAGCTCCTAATATGGCGAGGATGTTCTCTGAGGGTAGAGGACGGTGCGTAACCAATGGATCCGGGGGAGGTTACTCGTGCTCCTCACTAGCCAACCTCTTGGAGCTCTCTGTAGCTGGGAGGTTGTCTGAGCTCTGGACTTCGTCCCCTGCGAGAGTGTCCTCTGTAAGAGCAAGAATGCCGAAGGAGTTGTGGAGATGGATATCCTCTGGCACGGAGGACGCTATCTCCCAAGGGTTTGTGAGAGATAGGGCACTATATATATATATATGTATGTATGTATGTATGTATGTATGTATGTATGTATGTATGTATGTATGTATGTATGTATGTATGTATGTATGTATGTATGTTGTATTTATAAGTATTTCATTATTATTTAGCTAATATAAATTAATGGGTTTAAATTTCTAGGGTTTTGGTTATAGTTTCTATATATGTATATTGGTGTACGTATTTTCTAAATACTGTATATTGGAGTAGTATGGTGTATAAATATATTATATGTATATAATGTATATGCATTGTACTTGTATTATTATTATTGGTATTATTAATAGTGTTGTCTATTTGAAAAATTATATAATAATATTTCTAAATATTATGATTAAGCTTTTTTAACCTAAAAATCCTATTTGACAAGTTGGAGATTTAGTTTAAAATGTTTTCCTATATCTTCAATATATATCTCTAAAATCCTTATGATTACTAACAGTATAGTTTCTAACTATGTTATAATCACTTTTAAGATAGTCATACGTATTTAGTATGTTGTTTCCTTAAAATCATAAATCGCAACTATTATAATCGTTTTCTATTTCTTGATTCGATTATCATGTCAAACTATGATTTTGGGCTTCTATATACCAAATATGCTATTTGGACTATTCAGGACTTAATGGAACCACTTGTGTCGTCGTTTGGGACCATCTTGTAGAGCATAGCATCGTACCTGTTCTATGTCGATACATTCGTGTCGTGTGCGTCGACTTCAACCAAATTGAGGCGAGTACATTCTCTGACAATTTTTATTATCTTGATAGTCTCTATGATATAAGTTCAAAATATTATACTTGATTCCTGACACGAGAGTACACGGATTGGTATAGCTTGGATCCCGTCATGAGATGTTATTCCTGGTTATCCTGGTATACTGGTACATGTCTTATTCTTGATTATTGTCCTTGTACTTGTATGGACACCGATTCCTAAGGGGATTTGCTACCCTCTTAGAGAATCTTGTGTCGTAACGTGCCATGGTTGGATCTATTATATTAGTCGGAGGATGGAGAGATTATGTGATCATACCCAAACTACTTGTGCATAGCTCACCCTCACCACACGCAGGGTGTAGCCTGATCTTACTTATACTTGTGCATAGCTTTCATATATGGCCGGCCTGATCTATTACTTATACTTGCGCATAGCTAGTCATATGGATAGCCTGATCTGTTGACACAAAGTCACAGTCAACCAAATATTGACTACATTGACTAAATAATATTTGTAGTAATTCAATACGACACACGACGACTGCATTCAGTTCAAGACAGATGACAGCTCAGTCTCCGGCTCTCAGTGTGTTCTGGAGTCTGTATTTTATAATTTCATTGAGTCTAGACTTGTGTACTCTGAGTCATGCTGAGCTCTTGGAACTTAGTCTATAACCTACCAAAAATCCCAAGCTCCACTGAACCAAAAACTGCCCACTGGTCCCCTTAGAACCACTCTGTGCTCTGGAGACAGAGTTCGGGCCGAACTCTGCCTCCACACAGAGTTCGGGCCGAACTCTGCCTCCACACAGAGTTCGGGCCGAACTCTGTCCCCTAGAAATCAGGAACCCTAATTTTAGGGTTAGCTGGTTGCTAGTTGTCCAACGGCCAAATTTTTGAATTTTCCTACCCGAATTCTGGCCGAATTCTGCCTATAAAAATACTATAAATAGGGCATGAATTCTTTCATTTCAATTCATCCAATCTTCTCTTCTCTCTTATAAGCTCAATAAGCCATACCCTTCCCATCTACTAGCCACAAGCCTCCTAAGTCTCGAGTGCTCAGCATCTCTCAGTTAGGATTCTTGTGCAAGAGTCGAAGAAGTCGCTTGGACAATTCCAAGCAAATCGCCACTGCGATCCTCTGTTAGAAGTTGACGTGCTCTTCTGAAGAAAAGGCACGGGTTGTAAACTACTATTTCACAAATAGTGGATTTAATCCTGAGCTAGAGTTCTCAGGCCTGGACTAGTCCTCCACGAGGGAAACCAGGTTAAAATCGCTGTGTTTGCGTATGCTCTTCTGCTCTTCATTTATTTTCCGCACTTTACTCTGATTATTTATTGTTGGTGAAAGAGTTATTTTTAATTGGCTATTTTTCTATATAAACTCTATTCACCCCCCTCTAGAGTTGCCAAACTGTTCTTCAATTGGTATCAGAGCTCTGTTCTCTTTATAAGGACTAACATCCTAAGAGCTGATCCATGGCAACCACACAATCCTTGATTTCCAATCATGGTGAAGGTCAGTCCACTCATAGGCCTCCCCTATTTGATGGGACTAACTACACATATTGGAAAACAAGGATGAGCTTCTATCTTAAGTCTCTAGACTTTGACCTGTGGACTGTCGTCACTGACGGTTACAAAAAGCCCGCCAGAATAGTTGTCGATGGTGACCTCATTGAGAAACCACACGACAAATATTCTGTCGAGGAGAAGAAACAGGCAAGTCTAGATGCTAGGGCTATTAATGCTTTATTCTGTGCTATAGACAGGAATGAGTTCAACAGGGTCTCTACATGCACCACTGCTCATGAAGTATGGAGACTTCTAGAAGTGACGCATGAAGGAACCACACAGGTCAAGGAATCCAAAATAAGCCGTCTCACTCAAGAATACGAAGCTTTCAAGATGAAGCCAAGTGAGACGATCACTCAAATGTTCACAAGATTCCTCGACATCATCAATCCTCTATCCTCGCTTGGAAAGCAGTACTCAAATCACGAGAAGATTCGTAGGCTACTCAGAGGGCTACCAAAGATTTGGAACCCTAAGGTGACAGCCATCATAGAAGGAAACGATCTCACAACAATGTCAATGGAGACCTTGATGGATAAGCTTATGACTCATGAGCTTGACCTCAAGGACTTCGAAGAGCCTGCTCCGAAGACCAGGAAGATCGTACTCAAAGCTCATCAATGAAGAGCTAATCATGATGAGACCGAAGAAGATAACTCGGATGATGAAGATCAAGCTCTCATGGTTCGCAACTTCAGGAAATTCCTTCGCTTCAATCGAAGGAAGAAGGAATCTCAAGAAGACGATGAAGAAGAACCAACTTGTTACGGTTGCAAGAAAACTGGACATGTCCGAAAAGACTGCCCATTCCTGAAGAAGAGCAACCGCTATGAGAAGCCATACAAAAAGAACTCATCAAAGAAATATGCCAACACAGGCATCTGGCATAAAAGTGAAGCAAGTGACTCTGAGGAAGAAAAGGACTCTCCTCAAGATACAGCAAATATGTGCCTGATGGCAACTTCTAACAAGGTATCTAACGAAACTCTGGATGACTTCTCTTTTGATGAACTTGGCGATGCTTTCACTGATTTACTCGATGATCATAAAAAGGTCATCGGTAAATATAAACATGCCAAGGATAAAATCAAAAGTCTAGAAGATGAGATACAAAGAATTTCTTTACTTCTTGATAATGTTAGAAACACGTCACCCACTAATGACACTGATGAAGTATCCAAGCTTAAATTAAGCTTGCATGATGCTGAAGCACGTATTGAGCAACAAACTCAAGAAATCACTACACTCAACACGTTGCTTGCTGAAGAAAAGAGTAGACACAAGATTTCCATGACTAAGATATATGGCTTAAATATTAAGGTTGATGAACTGCAAGCTGTTTCTAAAAGATTAGAAACCAAATTGGGTAAACAGGTTGTTCAACCTCAAACCCAATCACATGGGCACAACACCACTCATGCTAGTCAACCACGTCATTCTTATGCAGCACATAACCATGTATTTATATACACAAACTTTCACAAACCACGTGCACGTAAGAACAATTCTCACTCAGTACACACTCATCATGCACAAAGACACAATCAACATCACTCCACACATAAAAATCATCATGCCATGCCATATAGACAAAATCATCATGTAATGCCATATAGACAAGGTCCTCATATACCATATAGACAAAATCATCATGCCATGCCATCTAGACAATATCAGCATATCACACATCATAGACAATACCATCATTCTATGCCTCATAGACACCATCACCATGCCACTTATTCCATGCATAATCATCTTCACCATGCTAACTCTTCACATCATGTCCATCCTCATCCTGTTGCTTATAGATATTATTCTCATGCTCCTAGTATAAATAAGAATGCTATCTGTACTTATTGTGGATTACATGGACACATCTCACCACAGTGCAGAGTTAGAATACTTGTAGATAAAAGGATATATGCTTGGTTCCCAAAGACTAACTTTTCAGGACCCTCAAGAACTCGGGTACCAAAGGTCACATCTACTCTTGATGTAGGTGGACCTTCCCTCCTCAACTGAAAGTAAGTGGATTCTCGATAGTGGATGCTCGCGACATATGACGGGAGACGCAAATCTTTTTGCATCACTATCGATGAAGAGAGAAGGATACGTATCCTTCGGTAACAATCTCAAAGGGCACATTATAGGTAATGGTATCATTGGTCATCCTCCTTCTCCTGTAATAAAGGATGTCTGCCTAGTGACCGAGTTAAAGCATAACCTGCTCAGCATTAGTCATCTTGCTGATCATGGATATGATATTAACTTTGGACAAAACAGTTGCTACATCTATGATAGGTCAACAGGAGACATTGCTTTTGAAGAGAAAAGAGAGGACAACATCTACATTTTCTATCTTTCTATAAATACTAACAATGCAGGTAGATGTCTATATGCCCACAAAGACGAACGACTACTTTGGCACCAGCGTCTTGGTCATGCCAACATGGATGCTATATCCAGGCTTTCTACCAAGAAGCTAGTGAGAGGATTGCCTGACATCACATTCAAAAAGGACACGGTATGTGCCGAATGTGAATTAAACAAGGCAACTAAATCCTCGTTTCATTCCATCAACTCTGTAAGTACTACTAGACCCTTGCAATTACTTCATATTGATTTATTTGGTCCTAGTGGAATAGCTAGCCTTGGTGGCAAACTTTATGCATTTGTTATTGTTGATGATTTTTCGAGATTTACTTGGGTTTTCTTTCTCGCTAATAAGAGCGATGCTATTTCTGCTTTCAAAATTTTTGTAAAGAAAGTTCAAAACGAAAAAGGCTACATGATTACTCGAATCCGAAGTGATCATGGAGGCGAATTCGTAAATTATGATTTTGAAAGTTTTTGTAATGCAAATGGCTTTGATCATGAATTTTCTTATCCTAGAACTCCTCAACAAAATGGTGTTGTGGAGCGGAAGAATAGAACTCTCGGCGATATGGCCAGAGTCATGTTGAATAAATTTTCACTTCCGAAATATTTTTGGGCAGAAGCTGTTAGTACAGCATGCCACATTTTGAATAGGGTGCTGATTCGTCCCATTACGAAGAAAACACCCTATGAGCTTTGGTTTGGGAGAACCCCCAATGTTTCTTATTTTAAAGTTTTTGGTTGTAGATGTTTTATCCTTAACACCAAAGACAACTTAGGCAAATTTGATGCCAAAGCTGACGATGGTATCTTTCTTGGTTATGCCGCCAAGAGTAAGGGATATAGAGTTTTTAATAAACGCTCACTTATTGTGGAAGAGTCAACAAATGTGACTTTTGATGAAGACAACAGTGCAGCAAGTACTCTTGATGATGACGTTGAGCCATCAACTTCTACTCCAATGAATACTTCAACCGAAACTAATTCTCTGGAGGGTTTGCCTAAGAAATTCTCTTTCAAACCTTCTCATCCAGAAAATTTAGTTATAGGAGAAGTTTCACGTGGAGTAACTACTAGATCATCACTAAGAGACTCCGTTGCTAGCACTGCCTTCATTTCACAAGTAGAGCCTAAAAACATTTCTGAAGCTTTTAATGATGAATTTTGGATTTCTGCTATGCAAGAAGAACTCAACCAATTCGAGAGAAGCCAAGTATGGGAACTCGTTCCTAGACCGGTTAATCACTCGATAATTGGTACTAAATGGGTTTTTAGAAACAAAGTAAATGAAGATGGTTCAGTCACACGTAACAAAGCTCGTCTAGTAGCTTAATGATACAACCAAGAGGAAGGTATCGACTACGATGAGACGTATGCTCCTGTTGCTAGACTAGAATCCATTCGGATGCTTTGTGCTTTTGCTAATTTTCAAAACTTTAAATTATTTCAAATGGATGTGAAAAGTGCTTTCCTGAATGATTTTATTAAGGAGGAAGTTTATGTGAAACAACCTCCTGGCTTTGAAAATCACAAATTTCCCGACCACGTGTTCAAGCTAAAGAAAGCACTTTATGGCCTCAAACAAGCCCCCAGAGCTTGGTATGAAAGGCTAAGTAGCTTCTTACTTGAGAAAGGTTTTTCAAAAGGGAAAATTGACACTACACTGTTTATAAAATCTTTTAAAGACACCATTTTATTAATTCAGATTTATGTTGATGATATTATTTTTGGGTCTACTGATGAAACTCTTTGTCAAGAATTTGCCAAGTGTATGCAGACGGAATTTGAGATGAGCATGATGGGAGAGCTCAACTACTTTCTTGGTCTGCAAGTAAACAACAAGCAAATGGAACTTTCATCTGTCAATCGAAGTATACCAAGGACATGCTGAAGAAGTTCGATCTTGACAACATCAAACCAATCAGCACTCCAATGGCTACTTCAACCAAACTCGAACCAGATGAGAGCGGCAAACCCGTTGATCAACGTAAGTATCGAGGTATGATAGGTAGCTTACTTTATTTAACTGCTAGTCGCCCCGATATCATGTTTAGTGTTTGCCTATGTGCTAGATATCAAGGAAATCCTAAGGAATCTCACATGACCGCGGTTAAGCGTATCTTTCGATACCTTAAGGGTACGGTTACCGTGGGCCTATGGTATCCCAAGTCAACATCATTTGACCTCATCGGTTACTCTGATGCTGACTTTGCTGGATGCAAGGTCGACCGTAAAAGTACGAGCGGCACGTGTCATTTATTAGGAAAGGCTTTAGTCTCATGGTTTAGCAAGAAGCAGAACTCTGTCGCACTATCCACAACAGAAGCTGAATACATAGCAGCTGGGCGTTGTTGTGCACAAATTCTGTGGATGAAGCAAACCCTTGAAGACTATAAGTTATCTTTCATGCATATTCCTATATTCTGTGACAATACTAGTGCCATCAATTTGACTAAGAACCCTGTCTGCCACTCACGCACTAAACACATTGAGATCAGACACCACTTTTTGCGTGATCATCAGCAAAATGGTACGATTAACTTAGAATTTATTGACACTGATCATCAGCTAGCAGATTTCTTTACTAAGCCATTATCCGAAGAGCGCTTCAATTATCTTTGTCGTGAACTCGGAATTTTGGATGAAGCAGTTATAAGTTGAGACTTACTTGCGTAAATGTCGAGTATATTTTGATTCTCTTATGACAAATTTATTATGGGTACAAGCCGAAAGGGTCCTTCTGACAAAAAGGCGTAAAAGCCTAAGCGACACGGTGCACTAGTCCTCAGGACTACCGCTAGCTGGGATCCGGCCCCTGCAGCTAACCCATGGCAAATTTGAAATACTGAATTACAATATATTTTCTTGTTTATTATATGGTTTGTTCCGATTTATTATTGCCTAATTGATCTTTCCTAAAGTTCATTCTGACCTTTGTATGTACTTCATTGTTTTCATCAAACTTTTATCCTCAAAATCCCTTTTGTTCAACACTTAATCATTTTTTTTATCTTTTCAGCCTGCTTTTAGTTCTGGACCACTGATCCAGAACTCGGGCCGAACTCTGCCCCTAACAGAGTTCGGGCCGAGTTCGGTCCCTAAGTTCCAGCGTCGGGATCTGGCTCTGCCGTTGGATCAATTTAGATCCTATGGTCAATATTTCATCCGACCAAAGACAAACCCCTATTTTATTTCGGGACTCCTTCTCTCTCCTTCACCATTGCCTCCTTCCTCACCTCTCCAAACTCCTTCCTTCAAACCCTAACCCTAGTTTTTGATCTAGAGTGCTCCATTGCTCCTCAAAATCAAGGAAAAAGGGTTTCTCATCATTCTCTTCCACTGTTTGGTATTATTTTCAGGTATAACTCTCTCCTTCTATCCATTTTCAAGTTCTCTATTTTCTTGCAAATGGCTCCTCGCTTGCCCAATCGTGGAAAAAGGGTTCGAACTGAGGGAGCTTCCTCTTCGAATCCTCCTCCTCCATTTGAGCAAGTAGGTGAACAACAACCCATTCATACGTTGTTCAACCCGCCTAGTCCCCAAGATCCGAATACATATGACGAACGCCTATTTGTATCGCTAGACGCGTCTAATGCATGGTTTAGCGATTTTTGTACTCGTCCGGTGTTCGGGGGACATCCGATAAATTTTACAATCTTTGCTCAATTTGAATCTCTGTTTCGTGATCTATGTTTGAATGCTTTAGTTGCTTCAAATTTTGTCATCTACCGTAGTGCAATCCAAATGTTTTATTGCAATTTAACTTTCGATGCAACCCACATCTATTCCCGGGTTGCCGGTATTGACATAATTTTCAATGATTCTGAGTTGGGGGATTTTCTTGATCTTGTTAATCTTGATGCTTGGGATAAACTTGTGGAAGCACGTCAATTTCAATTTGTTGGCGATACTTCTCTTGAAGGATTCAAGGAGGAATTATGTGCTCCTAACATAAGTCCTCGCAAACTTATGGCCAAGCATCTTAACCCCTACTTCTATGAGCTTCATCGAATGATTTTTAACACCATCTTACCAAAAGCTGGTTCAACTGATGAAGTTACTTACTTTGAGATCTCTGCCTTATATCACCTCCATTATCGTATCCCATTCAATCTTCCTAGGACAATGATGGATTGGATGATAAATTGTAGGAAGAAACCAAGAGCGTTGGTTTATCCTTTATACCTTCCTATGGTTTTTTGTGCATTCATCATTCCTATTCATGACTGTCAGTTCTTGCCTGCTCCTGCTTTTCTGTCCAAGGCACGCCGTACTCAGGCAGTTGTCGCCTCTCCTGAGGCCTCTGAGCATTCTGATGATGAGGAGCCTGACGCCCCTCCTTTTGGTCAGGATGCACCTCCTCCACCTGCCACTCTTGAGTCCATTCAGACCATGCTCCGGGATCGTTTTACTCTTGAGGACGATCGCTGGACACAGCTAGACTATCGTACCACTCTGCAGATGAGTGCTCTCGGCAACTCTCTGCATGATATCCGGTACTCTCTGTCTCAGCATCTGCACATTCCCATGGAGAGGGATCCAGCGCGCGCGGGTCATCGCATTGATGATCCGTGGGTTATGCGTTACATGGATCCAGATGATGCTTTTGTGGACCCTCGTCGCTCCTTCCCTGGTCCTTCAGATGTTCCAGTACCTTTTCGTGCTCCGTGATGGAGATTGGCTCGATCTGCTGCTGCTACTGCTGATGATCTTAGTTACTTTTTGCTTTCAGTTATTTAGTTTATTATGGATTTATGTAGCTGGTTTTATGTACTCTGTTTATGAGTTGGCCACTTGGTTTGGTGGATGACATTATCTATCCTTTATCAAAGTTTTACTTTATGTCAGTGACTTATTTTGCTTAGTATTTCACTGTTTCTTCTCTGCTTGGTGTGGTTGCATTACTATTCGTTGCTTCTTTATATTGCTAACTGCCAAAAGGGGGAGAAATATGTATATTTTTATAGTTTTGTGCTTGTTTTGCTTTTGGGAGATATTATTTATCAGGCCACAGGTTCTATGCATTCGTATATCTGTGTATATCTGTGCTTGTTCTTGCTCTGGGAAAATATTATCTATCAGGTCACAGGTTCTATGCATTTTGTACGGGGGAGAGCTATAGCTTCTAGCTCGACACCGTTCATGGTTTACGGGGGAGCTATCTTCTTTTAGCTCAGGCATCGTTTATGGGGGAGCTATGTTACAATCAACTGTGTCCAGGTATGAATATTGAAATATACATATATTATTTTGTCAATTATCAATATGGGGGAGATTGTTGACACAAAGTCACAGTCAACCAAATATTGACTACATTGACTAAATAATATTTGTAGTAATTCAATACGACACACGACGACTGCATTCAGTTCAAGACAGATGACAGCTCAGTCTCCGGCTCTCAGTGTGTTCTGGAGTCTGTATTTTATAATTTCATTGAGTCTAGACTTGTGTACTCTGAGTCATGCTGAGATCTTGGAACTTAGTCTATAACCTACCCAAAATCCCAAGCTCCACTGAACCAAAAACTGCCCACTGGTCCCCTTAGAACCACTCTGTGCTCTGGAGACAGAGTTCGGGCCGAACTCTGCCTCCACACAGAGTTCGGGCCGAACTCTGTCCCCTAGAAATCAGGAACCCTAATTTTAGGGTTAGCTGGTTGCTAGTTGTCCAACGGCCAAATTTTTGAATTTTCCTACCCGAATTCTGGCCGAATTCTGCCTATAAAAACACTATAAATAGGGCATAAATTCTTTCATTTCAATTCATCCAATCTTCTCTTCTCTTCTCTCTTATAAGCTCAATAAGCCATACCCTTCCCATCTACTAGCCACAAGCCTCCTAAGTCTCGAGTGCTCAGCATCTCTCAGTTAGGATTCTTGTGCAAGAGTCGAAGAAGTCGCTTGGACAAATCCAAGCAAATCGCCACTGCGATCCTCTGTTAGAAGTTGACGTGCTCTTCTGAAGAAAAGGCACGGGTTGTAAACTACTATTTCACAAATAGTGGATTTAATCCTGAGCTAGAGTTCTCAGGCCTGGACTAGTCCTCCACGAGGGAAACCAGGTTAAAATCGCTGTGTTTGCGTATGCTCTTCTGCTCTTCATTTATTTTCCGCACTTTACTCTGATTATTTATTGTTGGTGAAAGAGTTATTTTTAATTGGCTATTTTTCTATATAAACTCTATTCACCCCCCTCTAGAGTTGCCAAACTGTTCTTCAATGGATAGCCTGATCTTGATACCAAGCCGATCATATAATAAACTATTATCTCAAGGCACTGTTTAGTAGTACATGTTCTATTCTAGATTATTACATGTTGTTACACCATACTTCTGAGCACTTACAGTACATTGCTACCATGACATGCTTACATAATTATCCTATACTTTTTACTGCTCAGTTTATTTGTCCATCATGTATTTCCATTTCGTATTGGTACTTATATTTTTTGTCAATTTAATGGAATTGTTGTTAGTTTATGTAGTTCGCTCCAATCATGACTGGATAACCATATTTTAGGAGTTGTTATGCCCCAAATCCTTGGACTATATGACAATGCTAGCTGAGACAGATCTTGATGTTCCATTTACTGTGAGTTGTCTTCTGGGAGCTCTAGGCCATTATTCCTCATTCAGATTTGTGTTTTGGTATCGAATTTGTCTTCGATACATTCTTGTCTTATATGATCATTTGTAGACTCTAGTTGATTTAGTGTTATTGCTATCTTCTTATTTCATATCATCCTTAGCTGTATGTAATTTGATACAGGTTGTTATCGTAGATAACATTTGTTGTAGATATTTATTAAGTACTTGACAATGTTCTACCATCGATACTGTGACGTAGGTTTGGTGTGGCCCACGTACTCGTGTCCGAATATTCGGGTACGAGTCGTGACACATTTTTATGGTGGCCCATGCAGGTCGACCTTTGCAACTAGTACGAAGTTGTAGTAGTACTCTTAGTCTTAGCTGTACTACTGCGAGTCTGTCCTAGGATAAGGATTTTGAGTCATAGAATATTTTAGCAGGTTTGGTACTCAATCATCTATTAAGACTCCTTGAGAGATTCTTAGGACGGTCTCTGAGAATCTCACTCTAAACCCTATCTCGAAATATGTTTCCACTTGTTTTCCTCTACTCTTATTTGTTCGTTGATTCAATTTTGATGTTCGTTGTTGACTTTGATTTTATATCGAAATGAATTTTATGGGCTAAACTAAGGTATATTCTGATGGCATATTTGATGAGGACAGTGTAAAAGATAAATGTATGTTTTAGTTATGGACTCTAGAGTTTATCGCAGCCATACTAATTGGCATGACAAGAACATAGAGCCTGATTTGAGGTATACTTATCTTAGTTATAGAATTTAAAGTTTCTCGCAGCCATACCGATTTGAGCGGCGAGAATTCTAGATACCATGATTATAGTGTATATACCTTAGTTATGGACTCTATTGTTTATTGTAGCTATGCTTACTGGCATGGCAAGAATTCTGGATAACATGATTTCGGATAGACGTGTATGTTTATCATATCATATCTTAAATTGGTTCTTAACATATGATTCCTCCTTGTTATCATTGAGTTCTGTTCCATCACTCTAATAACTCAAGGTAAGGATGTCTTTAGTTACTCTAGTTCAATTCCTCATGGGGCCTCACCTTCGTCAGTTTCGAGGCAGCTTCTTCAATAATGCAGTAGCTTAGCAACTTATAGATAGGTTGTGTCGGAGTATAGTTATCAGTCGGTATCCTAAAGCCTCAAGCATACGACCAGTATAGTTATGGAGTTAGTGATTGTGTACCAAAGGTGACTAGCGGATACTAGTATCCCGGATGTATCAGGATTGGTGAGTAATAAGTAATAGGCGTAGTATATCAATTTAGTATTAGTGAGTGTTATTGAGGGTGATAATATTAGCTAGGTGTATCAGTGTGATATTAAATATAGGGTTTTGTAAGGAAGTAGTATGAGAGCGGAAGAAAGGTATGACTGAGAATGGAAACAAAATCAAGTGACCTATAGTATCAGCTTGGAAATACACTTAGAGAATTATTTGATTATGGATTACTTTAGAAGGAACTATGAGGAGTTTAAGAAAGAAGAACAGTGGAATGTACATTAATAGTGAGAACTGTAATATTTGGTAGTTATATTTTTAGAACTGATAAGGATATTCGAGGTCGATTCGATTCGATTTTGAGAACTTGAATATTTTTAAGTTACTGCTTCTTGACATGTTTCTTTATAAGATTAAGGCTATGATACTAAATTTAGGAATCTGAATAATGGAGAAGACATTATAACTGCATGCGATGGTGATACGAGATTGAGTAGATGTAAATCTCCTAAAATTTTACTACGAATTTTTTTTAAAAATAAATTTGGTATCGATTTTTTTTGTTTTTCGTAATTGTACGTCGCATACAAGTTCACATTTTTTGTATTTGTACGTAGCGTACAAAATTGCGAGATGGTATATATTTTTATAAACAAATATTTTATTAAAAGAATTCTTCGTATAGAAAATATGTATTTTATTTTATTTATTGTGTTGCGTCGAGATTGCCAAACCTTTATTTTATATTTACTTATAAAGAAGGCAATTTTATTTTATGATACAAATATAAGTGATAATTTAGAAAACTATTGCTTTATGTCAAAATAGACTATTTGTGTGCGAGTGGCATGAAATTTAATTCATTGTCCACTTGATATTTTTTGAAAACTAATTATTTTGTTTATTTATAAAAATGTATTCCAAATATTTAAAGTTTATTGTGAATTTCGAAATTAATTATTAATATATTTTATTATTTATAAAAAAATTATTTTGGAAATTGTTTAATTTGATATTTAATTAATTATGATGATTTAAATTGGAAAAGATTATATTGGCTTTATTTTAAAATAGCTTTAAATTAAAAATAAGTTTTTTTTATCTAGATTGATTTGGATTCGACAAATTTATTTTAAATAGATTTGAATAATTATGTAATTATCTAATGGGGATTTAAAATCCTCCTACTCCTTATCTAATAGGAGTCTCCACCTCCTTTATAAGGAGAGCCCTCTTGTTCTCTTTACTCCATAATTTTACCAACCCAATTTCCACCACAATCTAGATGTGCATCGTGTCGGTGTCGTCGCCATTCTCCATCCACTATCCGTTATTTTTGCATATACAGATTTCTACCCCGTGTCCGACAGTCCTGGACACCAACCCATATCGTGTCGGACACTCCAGACAACGACGAAACACAACTCGACACACAACTAAACCTGCTCCTCCTCCTCCTATCGTCTCCGACACCGCCGCCATACTCCCAGCCTCCATTGCAACCAACACCACCGTTAGCACCCCGCCGTGGTTGTCATCACCATCACACTCCACGGCTTCAATCATCCGCCGTCCACACCCGCTGCTATCACCACCACGGCCTGGCCACTCTGGCCAACCACAAGCACCTCAACCCCCAGACCCGACCACACCATCATCATCACCATCATCTCCACCACCACCACCGCCGAAACCCTCGCCACATCTACTGTTGCGGCCACCCCAACCGTAGCTACCAGTCATCATCATCCATCAAAAAGAAGAAGAAGAAGAAGAAGAGGAGCCGAACCCCCCCACCTGAGTTCCCGTCGGGCATCGGCGAGGTGCCGCCTGCCGCGTTCGTCGTCGACGACCAGGACCGGCCGCACTGTCCGTCGCCGCGCCTCGTCCCTTCCTCGTCGACCGAAATCCGAACGGCCGCCTGCGGTACGCCCCGACGCCGTGCCGACTGCGCCCTTACGACGCCGTCCTCTGGATCCCGCTCTGGCAACCGAGCGTCGGGCATCCTCTCGCACCGGAGCCGCGTGCGAAAATCCTGCCACCGTGCGACCATCTTCTTCGAAAACCTTCTCTGGATCCTGTCCCCGCCGACCGAGCGCCGGGCATCCTCTGGATCCCGTCCCCGCCGACCGAGCGCCGGGCATCCTTTCCGGTAACCTTCTGCTCCTCTTTACCGAGCCTCGCTCTACCTCTCTAGCACTCTTTCTTTCTTTTCACATTTACCCTTACTTTATGGAGTCTCCTCAAAAGAGGAAGACAACAGCAGCATTGTTTTTTAGTGACTATTTTGTTAGTTGCTTTTGTGTTTTGTTTTGTTAGGTGTTTTGATACCTTCATATTATTATTATTATTATTATTATTATTATTATTATTATTATTATTGTTTACTACTATTATTATTAAATCAGCATAATAGTAAAACAAAAGTCAGCTTATACACTATATGTTTTATTGGAGTATATTATATAAATAAATATTAGTGCTATTTTAATCGTTTATTATCATTAGTTTTAAATAATATTATTATTGATGTTCTAAAAACTTAGGTGTATGATAACATATAGAATTTGGCTTAACCTAGAAGATATTACTAGAATATCTACACTATTCAAAAAAATGGTCTTTATTTATTTACAAAAAAAATTTAAAATAAAAAAAACATTTTTCTAAATTCTCGAATATTTGTATTTTGTAACCAAAATTTATTCAATGATTTTTATATTACAAATATTTACCAAATTATGTTTACTAATAAAATATCGTTTCCAAATATTATAAATAAATTCCAAAAAATTTTTTGATAAATATATACGTTAAGAAAATCCCTTTTCAAAAATCTCTCTTAGATTAGAAAGTCTCGTTCGAAACTAATCGTACTTCCCTATTTCCTAGCGGCTTCGGACCCTTACACATTGACCCCGGCTATTGGACAACAGGACTTGACGGAACATCGCACCACACCAGGCGTTACTTCAGACAAGACACCTTGTTTTTACTGTTTAATTTTATGCTCAATATCATGCATGTTTTATTTCTTATAAGTTGTTCTTTCAAAACCATATATAGTTACAAATTACTGTACTTTAGTTTTCTTTATGCATTTGGCCTAGAGTTAAGGGACCACCTTTATTTGTGCCGCATTCATTGGTCCGACACCTGTATGCCACGATGTCACGAGTCTCATATAGATTCGGACTTGCGTACCGACTGTACATCGGTGCGTACAGGATGAGCGTTAGGATATAACTGCTAATAAAATTGCCTAGAAGACTTAGCGGTTATTAGAAATATCGTGGTGTGGATTTAGCACGAATAGTGCATGGGGAGGGGGAAGACAGTTATTAGGCGCAGGGGCTTTCACACATTTACTTTTCTCTAGCTGCCATTTGTGACTCAGCCGAGAGCTAGTGAGCCGTGCATTTATTTACTTTTCTCTAGATGCCACTAGTGCCTCGGTTGAAACATAAATGTGCCATGTATTTACTTTCCTCAAGCTGCCGTTAGTGACTCACCCGAGAGGCTAGTGTGTCGTACATTTATTTATTTTCCTTTAGATGCCACTAGTACCTCCATTGAAATGCTAACGCGTCGTGTTTCTAGTCTCGGAAGCCCTTATGTGGAACGTTGTCTTCAAAATGCATTTTCACATAGAATGGTTAAGGACCTTTATCTGTTTAGTCATATGTACTTTTCGGTTCAGCTTTTATTATTCAATTTAAGGCATGATATTATGTATCTTGTTACGTCCCTCTGAGGACCTGGTTATCTCGTGTCACGACCCGCACCCACCGTGAGGGTACGAGTACATAACAACGCCCAGCCTACGCCGTAGTGTCGGCGGTAGAACGCTGTTCTAGGTCGTGAACTATAACTAACATAATATAAAATACTCCCCCAAAGGAGGCCAATCACAGAAGGTACAACTCACTCACAATCTAAAGGTAGAACATAGCACGATGGAATAGATAAAGAAAATCCTCAAAACTGAGGTAAAATAGAAATGAATAAATCAAGTTAACAAACGCAAGTCTCAACATCTCTATAATAATACAACTCTGAAATCAAAGACAACAACTATCATGAAAAGAAGAACGGTCTAGACTATCTATGCTAAATATGGGTATCATCCTCAACAGCTGCCCGAACCTCCCCAGGGGTCCAGGTCGCCAGTGTCATCTAGGCAAATGCCATAGTAAGGGGTGCAGGGTTCCTCATCATCCTCTGTAAAATTTTCAACAGGTCCAGTCAGGACGGGAGCGAGTACAATACATCTCTCGCAAATCATAACAGGTTAGAAAATATAAACATGCAAGAGAGAACGATACATGAAACTGAAAGAAAGTACATGATGTAAATAGAGAGAGAACTGTAATAGAAATATCTACTATAAGTAGAGAGCTACCAGTGACTAGTGCTTTAGAGTACAAAGTCGACATATGAACGGCTGGATTTTTACATGAATATACTAAAGAGGCGCACATGGATATACTACTTTGGAATTGTTCACATGACTATTTATACTCCCCCGTACCTCCAATCAATACACAAGGATCCAGACAAGTTATGTTACGTACATAATTTTCACGTGAAAGCCCATATATGGGTGTACATGAAGTATACATGAGGGCTCAAAAACTGAGTGCAAATGAATTCCACATGAAGGCCCATGAAGGGTACACATGAAGTATAGGTTATACATGAAATACACGAGAAACATGACCGAACATGAGAGCACATGAGAGTACATGAGCGAGCATGAACGAGCATGAAGGACATGAGAAACATGAATAACATGAGAGCGAAGAATACATGATGTACATGAAACATATGACATGATGTATCCGATGCTCCCGAGGGGGATAACATCTCAATGTAGGGATCCATATAGTACCAATCCATGATAATATCGTGACAGCATCAAATAAGGTAAACTAGAGCAGGAATATAATTCTAAGCAAGTTATAAAATGATCAGAGAATGTACTCGCCTGGTATCTGAATAGCTGTGAGAATATACTGTCCGAGATGAGGTATCTGACTCCTATTTAGAGCAAAACAAGTCAAGATGTATACAGGGGATGATAAATGAAATCTACAATGCATCTGCATGCAGTCTAGGTCAAACTAGACTAAAGTCAACTCTTGGTCAACTCGTCAACCACACTAGTCAAACACGGTCAACCTTAACCCAAACAAGTCTCACTAGACCTAACCAACCTATTCTAGCAAGCATACATCATTCACAAGTCTAACAACACACTAAACTCATGTGTATACATTCATATTCACCTGGGCTTGCACACATATTCAATTTACAAATATTCATACATGCTAATTATATAGGCAATATGCATATATCTATAATACATTATATTTATCACACAAGGTTATATATTATATATGAATACGTATACCTATAGAGAGGGGGTTTAAAGCATACATTGGGGTTTTCATGAGTATTGCCTATAGCCTTTCTACATTCATAACATGCATTCATGCATATCATTCATATATGTATATATACATTACAAAATATATATATGCATAACAAATATGCATACATGCCTACATACATATTCACATATATACATATATGCCTAATGTAAAGCATGGCTAACCAACCTAATTTCAGTTCATTGTGTGTGTATACATGGTGTGATGTGTGGTCCTCATGAGTGTCAGTGCAAGGCAAAGTGAAGGGGGTTAGTGTAATGGTGTGTGTGTTTGCAATAGGATAGATGTGTGTAATACATATGTGAGAAAATAGTGCAAATGGTGTGAGAGTCAAATTCAGATTTTTGGTAGTGTGTAGATGTGTGTATCATGTGTTTCCAGAATAGATAGGAATGTGTGTGTGATAACAGTTTCATAGGTTCTCAAAAATTTTAAAATAGTGTGCAATAAAAGTTTCAGGTTCAGTTTTTTGTGTGTATGTGTGTGTGAGAGGGTCAAGGTTTTGTGAGTGTAGACAGGGGTATATAGGGTGTGTATATGGCAGGAAGTAAGTGTCAATGACAGTTAAGGATAGGTATTAATCTCAGGAAATCAGTGTGTTAAATCAGTTGTGTTGACAATGTGTAAATCTCAGGAAATCAGTAACGTAAATCTCAGTTTTGAAGATGCTAAACCCAGTCTCAGTTTTGAATCAAAACATTAGGCTCAAGCCTATAATCCAAATCTCAATCTCAGATTTCTCCTTATGAACCAAAAAGCAAGTATCAACTAAATCAAGCCAAATTCTTAGGTTTAAGAACAGTGTGTATTTTCACATTGTATTCAGTTAACAACTTAACAGTTAAAAATGAATTTTCGAAGGCCAAAAACTATGCCATGTGCATCCCTAACCTTCTAGGCTTATTCCCAGTTATTGAAATAAACCAATCTCAGTTTTTTTGCACATGTGTGTGTGTTCTTAGTTTACAGTTAGATAGGGTGTTAGTGTGACAGGGACTTATGTGTAATAGGAAACTGGAAATGTGTGTATGTGCACTTGTATCAAGTGTCAAGTAGGAACTAAATTAGTGCATGTGTTCTCAGGTTGGCAAAATGACAGTTGGTATAACAGTCTACCTTAAACATCAGTCCCATTTCCATTTCGAAATCCAATTCCTATGTTAACAACCAATCCTAGCATGCAACTATACTCAGACATATTGGGGATGAATTAATGCTACAATTCAATCGTAAGAATTTGGTTGAAAAATTATTAAAAATCAGAAATCAGTGAATGTGTCTCAGTTTTAAGCATACATAAAGTTAATGCATATACATCTAACCCTTAACCCAAAACCCAATGTATTCATTACATTATCCAATGTCTCTTGAATATGTGGACATGCATATATATATTAACACCAAAAATTGAACATTAAATTTACAACAAAATTGAATTTAAACTCTAAAAAAAAAGGAAAAGAACAGCCAGTATCAGGAAGTATCAGGGTTTTCCAAATCTTGAACTCGATTCATCAAATTCCATCTAAACTCCATTTTCAGTTGTACATATCAATTATGTATATACATATTAACATGCTGGTATGCTAATTACTTATAAATTAACATTTTAAAAACATTTAAAATGAAGTTGAACTCAGAATACACACAATGCTTATAGTGTATCAGAGAATAGGGAATTAAAACCAATTTCGAACGCAAAACAACATAGTAATTGAATTAAAAGGTTGGTGATCATTAGTGTATGTGTGTACATGTCCAGGCATACATTCATGTCCAATCAAGTGGGCACAGTCGTGTCCAAACACTAACAAACACATGAACTATGCACTCGACAGCGTCGTGCACGCGTGCACATCACTCGTGGATACGACACGACACGAATTAGGACACGTGCTCGTGCCTATGGGTTCGCCTAGGATAGGGCTAGGGTTAGGTCACCCTGAAATGTGTCCAATACGTGTCTTCGTGGGACATGAAGACTGTGTCAGTCGCGTGTCTGTGCGCATGTTCTTCCAATGCACGAACAGTGCGGGTCGAATAACTTTCCATCCACTAAATAATATCTAACGAAACTTTAGGGTCTTCGGGTCAGTCACCTAGGAATGGTTCACATAAATTTTTGTGTCCAGATGTGTCGTGCATGGGGAGGGAGAAGACAGTTATTAGGCATAGGGGCTTTCACATATTTACTTTTCTCTATCTGCCATTTGTGACTCAGCCGAGAGCTAGTGAGCCGTGCATTGATTTACTTTTCTCAAGATGCCACTAGTGCCTCGGTTGAAACATAAATGTGTCGTGTATTTACTTTCCTCATGCTGCCGTTAGTGACTCACCCGAGAGGCTAGTGTGCCGTACATTTATTTATTTTCCTTTAGATGCCACTAGTACCTCCGTTGAAACATTAACGCGCCGTGTTTCTAGTCTCGAAAGCCCTTGTGTGGAACGTTGTCTTCAAAATACATTTTTTCATAGAATGGTTAAGGACCTTTATCTGTTTAGTCATATGTACTTTTCGATTGAGCTTTTATTATTCAGTTTAAGGCATGATATTATGTATCTTGTTACGTCCCTCTGAGGACCTGGTTATCTCGTGTCACGACCCGCACCCACCGTGAGGGTACGAGTACATAATAATGCCCAGCCTACGCCATAGTGTCGACGGTAGAACGATGTTCTAGGTCGTGAACAATAACTAACATAATATGAAAT
This sequence comes from Iris pallida, assembly GCA_029216955.1. Taxonomy (NCBI): domain Eukaryota; kingdom Viridiplantae; phylum Streptophyta; class Magnoliopsida; order Asparagales; family Iridaceae; genus Iris; species Iris pallida. Next base: position 3,939,496 of record JANAVB010041420.1, read on the forward strand.
ACTTCCCCAAAGGAGGCCAATCACAGAAGGTACAACTCACTCACAATCTAAAGGTAGAACATAGCACGATGGAATAGATAAAGAAAATCCTCAAAACTGAGGTAAAATAGAAATGAATAAATCAAGTTAACAAACGCAAGTCTCAACATCTCTATAATAATACAACTCTGAAATCAAAGACAACAACTATCATGAAAAGAAGAACAGTCTAGACTATCTATGCTAAATATGGGTATCATCCTCAGCAGCTGCCCGAACCTCCCCAGGGGTCCAGGTCGCGACTGTCATCTAGGCAAACACCATAGTAAGGGGTGCAGGGTTCCTCATCATCCTCTATAAAATTTTTAACAGGTCCAGTCAGGACGAAAGCGAGCACAATACATCTCACGCAGATCATAACAGGTTAGAAAATATAAACATGCAAGAGAGTACGATACATGAAACTGAAAGAATGTACATGATGTAAATAGAGAGAGAACTATAATAGAAATATCTACTATAAGTAGAGAGCTACCAGTGACTAGTGCTTTAGAGTACAAAGTCGACATATGAACGGCTGGATTTGTACATGAATATACTAAAGAGGCGCACATGGATATACTACTTTGGAATTGTTTACATTAATATTTATACTCCCCCATATCCCCAATCAATACACAAGGATCCAAACAAGTTATGTTACGTACATGATTTTCACGTGAAAGCCCATAGTTGGGTGTACATGAAGTATACATGAGGGCTCAGAAACTGAGTGCACATGAATTTCACATGAAGGCCGATGAAGGGTACACATGAAGTATAGGTTATACATGAAATACACGAGAAACATGACCGAACATGAGAGCACATGAGAGTACATGAGCGAGCATGAACGAGCATGAAGCACATGAGAAACATGAATAACATGAGAGCGAGGAATACATGATGTATATGAAACACACGACATAATTTATCCGATGCTCCCGAGGGGGATAACATCTCAATGTAGGGATCCATATAGTACCAATCCGTGGTAATATCGTGACAGTATCAAATAAGGTAAACTAGAGCAGGAATATAATTCTAAGCAAGTTATAAAATCATCAGAGAATGTACTCGCCTGGTATCTGAATAGTTGTAAGAATATCCTGTCCGAGATGAGGTATCTGACTCCTATTTAGAGTAACACAAGTCAAGATGTATACAGGGGATGATAAATAAAATCTACAATGCATCTGCATGTAGTCTAGGTCAAACTAGACTAAGGTCAACTCTTAATCAACTCTAGTCAACCACACTAGTCAAACTAGGTCAACCTTAACCCAAACAAGTCTCACTAGACCTAACCAGCCTATTCTAGCAAGCACACATCATTCACAAGTCACACATGTCTAACAACACACTAAACTCATGTGTATAGATTCATATTCACCTAGGCTTGCACACATATTCAATTTACAAATATTCATACATGCTAATTATATAGGCAATATGCATATCTCTATAATACATTATATGTATCACACAAGGTTATATATTATATATGTATACATATACCTATAGAGAGATAGAGAGGGGGTTTAAATCATACATTGGGGTCTTCATGAGTATTGCCTGTAGCCTTTCTACATTCATAACATGCATTCATGCATATCATTCATATATGTATATATGCATTACAATATATATATATATATGTATATATATATATATATATATATTTACAATATATATATATATATATATATACGTAACAATATATATATATATATATTTATATATATATATATATATATATATATATATATATATATATATATATATATATATATATATATTTTTTGTTTATATATATATATATATATATATATATATATATATATATATATATATATATATATATATATATATATATATATATATATATATATACTAACAAATATGTATATATATATATATATATATATATATATATATATATATATATATATATATATATAAACAAAATATATATATATATATAATATATATATATATATATATATTATATATATATATATATATAGATATATATATATATATATATCTATATATATATATATATATATATATATATATATATATATATATATACGTATATATATATATATATACATATTTGTTACGTATATATATACACGTAACAAATATGTATATATATAAAAAATATGTATATATACATATTTTTTACAATATATATATATATATTATATATATATATATATAGATATATATATATATATATATATATATATATATATATATATATATATATATATACGTAACAAATATGTATATATATATATATATATATATATATATATATATATATATATATACATATTTGTTACGTATATATATATATATATATATATATATATATATATATATATATATATATATATATATATATATATATATACGTAAAAAAAATATATATATATATACGTAACAAATATGTATACATGCCCACATACATATTCACATACATACATATATGCATAATATAAAGCATGGCTAACCAACCCAATTTCACTTTACTCTGTGTGTGTATACATGGTGTGATGTGTGGTCCTCATGAGTGTCAAAGTGCAAGACAGAGTGAAGGGGGATAGTGTAATGGTGTGTATGTGTGCAATAGGATAGATGTGTGTAATACATATGTGAGAAAACAGTGCAAATGGTGTGAGAGTCAATTCAGATTTTTGGTAGTGTGTATATGTGTGTATCATGTGTTTCCAGAATAGATAGGAATGTGTGTGTGATAACAGTTTCATAGGTTCTCAGAAATTTTAAAACAGTGTGCAATAACAGGTTTAGGTTTAGTTTTTTGTGTGTATGTGTGTGTGAGAGGGTCAAGGGTTTGTGAGTGTAGACAGGGGTATATAGGGTGTGTACATGGCAGCAAGTAAGTGTCAATGACAGTTAAGGATAGGTATTAATCTCAGGAAATCAATGTGTTAAATCAGTTGTGTTGACAATGTGTAAATCTCAGGAAATCAGTAACATAAATCTCAGTTTTGAAGATGCTAAACCCATTCTCAGTTTTGAATCAAAACATTAGGCTCAAGCCTATAATCCAAATCTCAATCTCAGATTTCTCCTTATGAACCAAAAAGCAAGTATCAACTAAATCAAGCCAAATTCTCAGGTTTAAGAACAGTGTGTATTTTCACATTGTATTCATTTAACAACTTAACAGTTAAAAATGAATTTTCGAAGGCCAAAACCTATGCCATGTGAATCCCTAACCTTCTAGGCTTATTCTCAGTTATTGAAAAAAACCAATCTCAGTTTTTGTGCACATGTGTGTGTGTTCTTAGTTTACAGTTAGATAGGGTGTTAGTGTGACAGGGACTTATGTGTAATAGGAAACTGGAAATGTGTGTATGTGAACTTGTATCAAGTGTCAAGTAGGAACTAAATTAGTGTATGTGTTCTCAGGTTGGCAAAATGACAGTTGGTATAACAGTCTACCTTAAACATCAGTCCCATTCCCATTTCGAAACCCAATTCCTATGTTAACAACCAAACCTAGCATGGAACTATGTTCAGACATATTGGGGATAAATTAATGCTGCAATTCAATCGTAAGAATTTGGTTGAAAACTGATTAAAAATTTGAAATCAGTGAATGTGTCTCAGTTTTAAGCATACATTAAGTTAATGCATATACATCTAACCCTTAACCCAAAACCTAATGTATTCATTACATTATCCAATGTCTCTCGAATAGGTGGACATGCATATATATATTAACACCAACAACTGAACATTAAATTTACAACAAAATCGAATTTAAACTCTAAAAAAAAGGAAAAGAACAGCCAGTATCAGGAAGTATCAGAGTTTCCCAAATCTTGAACTCGATTCATCAAATTCCATCTAAACTCCATTTCCAGGTGTACATATCAATTATGTATATACATATTAACATGGTGGTATGCTAATTACTTATAAATTAACATTTTAAACGAAGTTGAACACAGAATATACACTCTGCTTATAGTGTATCAGAGAATAGGGAATTAAAACCAATTTCGAATGCAAAACAATATAGTAATTGAATTAAAAGGTTGGTGATCATTAGTGTATATGTGTACATGTCCAGGCATACATTCGTGTCCAATCAAGTGGGCACAGTCGTGTCCAAACACAAACAAACACAGACACATGAACTGTGCACTCGACAGCGTCGTGCACGCGTGCCATCACTCGTGGACATGACTCGACACGAATTAGGACACGTGCTCGTGCCTATGGGTTCGCCTAGGATAGGGCTAGGGTTAGGTCACCCTGAAATGTGTCCAATACATGTCTTTGTGGGACACAAAGACTGTGTCAGTCGCGTGTCTGTGCGTATTTTCTTCCAATGCACGAACAGTACGGGTCGAATAACTTTCCATCCACTAAATAATATCCAAAAAAACCTTCAGGGTCTTCGTGTCATTCACCTAGGGAAGGTTCACACAAATTTTTGTGTCCAGATGTGTCGTGTACTAGGAGAACTAGGACACGGGCAGTAGGGAAAAGCTACAGTGCCCTGTGCTGTGTCCAGTCAGTGAGTTCGTATCCAAAATGGACACGAATAGTGCACAAATTTAACTCAGTCACCTGGAATATCAATCTACACATATTAAGCTACAAAAATATGTAATTTGTTTTGGAAAACATTAACATTCATTTTTATGAGACATTTTATCAAACACTAACAATAAGCACTAACACGTGTCCGATACGGACATGAAATGGATACGAACTTACTACCAAACGTGAGGGACACCTAGGGGGACCCTAAATGAATGCAACCATGCAAAGAGATTAGGAATTGAAAGGGTTTTTGAAGGTTTTATCTAATGGTTTCTAAAGCCTCTTGAAAGCCCCAAATAGAGAAGTCCCTCTCCTCAAACAAGGTCCAAAAGAGCTCTCCTCCTTGCAAGCTAGTCTCCCTCCACCTCTACTCCAGAAATGGAGCCTAATGCAAAAGATTAGGATCAATTTGGTGGAGGAATGGTGAAGTTTCATTGAAAGAGGGAGAAAATTAGGGTTTCCTACAAGGGTATTCTAAAAGAGGCAAGGGGTCATGAAGATATACTTTATAGGTTAAAATTAGGTCTCTATTGGCTCAAAGTGGCTGCCTAAATGAAGAGCTAAGGTTAGGGTTTAGTCTAATGGGCTGTGGGCCTTCTCTAGGCTAATCAAGTTCAACATTTATAGGCCCATTTCACTAAATCAAGTCTCACTAACTAAAACTCCTATTTAGATCCTAACTAGATATTTTCTAGCCACAACTTAAGTTAACCATTCTAACTTACCCCATGGGTTAAGTCTAAGCTTCTAGGTTAGGTCCATTCTAGGTTAAAGACTAACAAGACACAAAGCAATTATTTAATTAATAATAAATTCACATACATTCCAATAAATTCTAATAAATCCTATTAAATTCAAATAAATTCAAAATGACCAAAATACTCCCAAGCTAAAAAATGATAAATGGAATACCCTAATCACATGGCTAGGCTCTAGGTCAAGCTGTCTCTAGGGTTACACTAGCAAAATACCATAATTACAAGTCATGGTTTTAAATAGTTTTAAAATGATTAAAATCACCAAAAATTATATCATGATTTAAATTTCATTAATGAAAGATTTAAATTACAAAATTTTAAAATTACCCTTATTTAGAAAACTGGGTGTTACATCTCGCCAGGTGTGTGCTCTTGTCTTTCGCAGGTGTTCTAGCCTTGGCCATGATCGTCACTATTTCTTCGAAGATAATTGCACTTTGATCGTCTTCGCTTCGCTCACCAAACTTTCTTTTACTATGTATTTCTTTTCATAGTTGGTAGTAGATTTGTCTCCGCCCAACTACATGTACCAATGACAATTCATAAGTTAATTATATGATATCTTTTATTCTTATATTTTGTGGATGAGATTAGTTAGTTGTGGTTTATTGTATTTTAAAGCTTATGTATTCATACGAGGCCCATGTACTTTTTATGTATACAGCTGGCATGTCTACATTCCTAGTCTTACGTATTTTGGGACTGGGACGTTACATGTTTTTGGTGGTGGCCCATGCAAGTCAAGATAAATTGTTTGGTTACTTTACCGTACCAAGCAAGCCTGTGTATAGGATTAGAGTCTAGGATCTCATCCACATACTTGACCGCCTTCTCGCTTGACTCCTCGAGTAGCATCTTACTTGATCCCTTCTATCGTGATTCGTGCCCTTCTTTCGTGCATGATAGAGATTAATAAGGTAATCCGTACTAGGTAGATATGATCCATTGTTCCATCACCCTACTAGTTTAACTCTTGTAAGTTGGATAGAATGCCTTACGACCTAACCTTTCTTGTGATCTTACCCAAGTCTTAGGCAAGTAGATAGTAGGACGACTGTATAGGCACCAACATAAGACATGAATAGATTCTTAAGAAGTTTGAACTAATTTCACTTCTTTCAATATTAATCGTGCCTAGGTTTTTACTATTTCTGACTATCCTATGTTGCTAGTTTAGCCTAAGTTTTATAAGCTTATTCCCTTATCAAGGTTGATCATGACATATTTTATTGGGTGCGCACCCACTAACATATTGTCTAATCAGAACCGGTGTATGATGGTCTGATCAACCAAGTGCACTTTGGTTCGCTTTTCATACGATTATTCTACATGGTTGAGATATAGTCAAACTTGCCCTCTCGGATATCAACCGCGACCGACAATCTCCTGTTCGAACTATTAAATCACATTTGAATCCGCAATTGTATTCGCTCGCATCTCCCTTGAACTCTGGTATTTTGTATAGGCGTAGCTAGCCCTCGACCAAGTCATATGACCACAAGCTTGCCATGAGCTACTCATCCTTTCATTCGATCTTATATCTACTATCGCGACTTTCTAATCGTTTGGAAACCTAAGAATGATTATAATCGTTTCCTTAATGGTACCCCTAAACCTAGAGGACTATATCCTTAAGGAACCATATCCCTAAAATTATTTTCTCTGACCTACTCACTAATCCCTAGTTCATGTCATCTTAATCTCGTATTTCAATAACTATTGATCCTCATACATTACCTAAACCACAGCCATAAATTATTTTCCTAGCTAACTTATTCACGACTTTCTAATGCACGTTGCATTGAACGTCATTACTTTGCCTCGTCCAAAGACTTGACTTTCTTTATCGATATACCCTTGTACCTTCCCAACCCCCTACTTATTCTTAATTTCGAGGACGAAATTCTTGTAAGTTGGGTAGGATGTAAACCTTCTAAAATTTTACTACGAAATTTTTTAAAAATAAATTTGGCATCGATTTTTTTGTTTTTTGTAATTGTACGTCGCATACAAGTTCACACTTTTTTGTATTTGTACGTAGCGTGCGAAATTGCGATATGGTATATATTTTTATAAACAAATATTTAATTAAAAGAATTCTTCGTATAGAAAATATGTATTTTATTTTATTTATTGTGTTGCGTCGAGATTACCAAACCTTTATTTTACATTTATTTATAAAGAAGGCAATTTTATTTTATGATACAAATATAAGTGATAATTTAGAAAACTATTATTTTATGTCAAAATAGACTATTTGTGTGCGAGTGGCATAAAATTTATTTCATTGTCCACTTGATATTTTTCGAAAACTAATTATTTTATTTATTTATAAAAATGTATTCCAAATATTTAAAGTTTATTGTGAATTTCAAAATTAATTATTAATATATTTTATTATTTATAAAAAATTATTTTGGAAATTATTTAATTTGATATTTAATTAATTATGATGATTTAAATTGGAAAAGATTATATTGGCTTTATTTTAAAATAGCTTTAAATTAAAAATAAGTTTTTTTTATCTAGATTGATTTGGATTCGATAAATTTATTTTAAATCAATTTGAATAATTATGTAATTATCTAATGGGGATTTAAAATCCTCCTACTCTTTATCTAATAGGAGTCTCCACCTCCTATATAAGGAGAGCCCTCTTGTTCTCTTTACTCCATAATTTTACCAACCCAATTTCCACCACAATCTAGATGTGCATCGTGTCGGTGTCGTCGCCATTCTCCATCCACTATCCGTTATTTTTACATATACAGATTTCGACCCCGTATCCGACAGTCCCGGACACCAACCCATATCGTGTCAGACACTCCTGACAACGACGAAACTCAATCCGACACACAACTAAACCTGCTCCTCCTCCTCCTATCGTCTCCGACACCGCCGCCATACTCCCAGCTTCCATTGCAACCAACACCACCGTTAGCACCCCGCCGTGGTTGTCATCACCACCACACTCCACGGCTTCAATCATCCGTCGCCCACACCCGCTGCCATCACCACCACGGTCTGGCCACTCCGGCCAACCACCAGCACCTCAACCCACACACCTGACCACACCATCATCATCACCATCATCCACACCACAACCACCGTCGAGACCCTCGCCATATCTACCGCTGCGGCCACCCCAACCGTAGCTACCAATCATCATCATCCATAAAAAAAAGCGCCGAACCCCCTCACCTGAGTTCCCGTCGGGCGTCGGCGAGGCGCCGCCTGCCGCGTTCGTCGTCGACGACCAGGACCGGCCGCACTGTCCGCCGCCGCGCCTCTTCCCGTCCCCGCCGACCGAAATCCGAATGGCCTCCTGCGGTGCGCCCCGATGTCGTGTCGACTATGTCCTTGCGACGTCGTCCTCTGGATACCACTATAGCAGCCGAGCGCCGGCCATCCTCTCACACCGGAGTCGCGCACGAAAATCCCGCCAGTGCGCTACCATCTTCTCCGGTAACCTTCTCTGGATCCCGTCCCCGCCGACCGAGCGCCGGGCATCCTCTGGATCCCGTCCCCGTCGAACGAGCGCCGGGCATCCTTTTCGGTAACCTGCTGCTCCTCTTTCCCGAGCCTCGCTCTACCTCTCTAGCAGTCTTTCTTTCTTTTCACATTTACCCTTACTTTATGGAGTCTCCTCAAAAGAGGAAGACAATAGCAGCATTGTTTTGTAGTGACTATTTTGTTAGTTGCTTTTGTGTTTTGTTTTGTTAGGAGTTTTGATACCTTCATATTATTATTATTATTATTATTATTATTATTATTATTATTATTATTATTTACTACTATTATTATTAAATCAGCATAATAGTAAAACAAAAGTCAGCTTATACACTATATGTTTTATTGGAGTATATTGTATAAATAAATATTAGTGCTATTTTAATTGTTTATTATCATTAGTTTTAAATAATATTATTATTGATGTTCTAAAAACTTAGGTGTATGATAACATATAGAATTTGGCTTAACCTAGAAGATATTACTAGAATATCTACGCTATTCAAAAAAATAGTTTTTATTTATTTACGAAATAAATTTTAAAATAAAAAACATTTTTCTAGATTCTCGAATATTTGTATTTTGTGACCAAAATTTGTGCAATGATTTTTATATTACAAATATTTACCAAATTATTTTTACTAATAAAATATCGTTTCCAAATATTATAAATAAATTCCAAATGTTTTTTGGATAAATATATACGTTAAGAAAATCCTTTTTCAAAAATCTCTCTTAGATTAGAAAGTCTCGTTCGGGGCTAATCGTACTTCCCTATTTCCTACCGGCTTCAGACCCTTACACATTGACCCCGGCTATTGGACAACAGTACTTGACGAAACATCACACCACACCAGGCGTTACATCAGGCAAGACACCTTGCCTTTACTATTTAATTTCTTGCTCAATATCATGCATGTTTTATTTCTTATAAGTTGTTCTTACAAATCCATATGTAGTTGCAAATTACTATACTTTATTTTTTTTTATGCATTTGGCCTAGAGTTAAGGGTCCACCTTCGTTTGTGCCGCATTCATTGGCCCGACACCTGTGTGCCACGATGTCACGTGTCTCATATAGATTCGGACTTGCGTACCGACCGTACATCGGTGCGTACAGGACGAGCGTTAGGATATAACTGCTAATAAAATTGTCTAGAAGACTTAGCGGTTATTAGAAATATGGTGGTGTAGATTCAGTACGAGTAGTGCATGGGGAGGGGAAAGACAGTTATTAGGCGAAGGGGCTTTCACACATTTACTTTTCTCTAGCTGCCATTTGTGACTCAACCGGGAGCTAGTGAGCCGTGCATTTATTTACTTTTCTCTAGATGCCACTAGTGCCTCGGTTGAAACACAAATGTGTCGTGCATTTACTTTACTCTTGTTAGGGTTATATACTAGAAGCATCACTTTTGTAGTAACCTTATTTCCTTAAATTTTGAATGAGAATCATATGTTCAAATATTTGCATATTTTATTTGTTGCAAGTGTTAATGCAAATGTCTGATATTCTATATTGTAGATAATATGGTGTGTGGTGTCACACAAAAGATCATATTATCAGTTCCTTATGGAGTATATAAATAGTTCACAACCTAGATGGACTAGGACAATCTATTGGAAAGGTTGTAGTATAATCTGGTATTAGTCTATCTTGACTATAGGTTTACACTAGTACACTTTGAGTGTATTGAACAGGACCACTTGAGGTTGTTCTCTTTGTACTGACTACATAAGAGAACAAACACCTCTGTTATTATGGATGCTTGTGCTCTTAATTCGGATATAATAACGGTCATGTATATGCAGTGTGCATTACTTTGACTCATAAAAGAGTGAGATTCATTATGGATCAACAACCTCTATGAATTGGGTAATAACATTGTATGTATGATGGGTTGTTGATTATAAATGGAATCCATGTTTCGATACAACGGGTTGATGATGTCCTCTTAAGGAGCTCATAAGGATTGTCATGTAAACCCTGCAGGTGGATTATATCCGACATGACAAATAAAGTTGAGCGGTACTACTTAAGGATAAAAGATGTCGAATCAATATAGTTGTCAGTAACTTAATTTGATCGACGGACATACGATATCTTAACACGGGAAGCCAAACGAACATATAATAAAAGGAGCCCACAAACATAATTTAGGATTAGGGATGTAGTACAACAATAGCTCATTAGTGGACCGAGCTATTGTTAATGGGCCTGGATTGTGTGTTCGGGCTGAACACGGGATATCCAGATCCGTTAGGAGGCCTAACCCTAATTTCTCTTTATGGTCCCTGTCGTAGCCTATATATATCCTCTATTCTCTGGCCGCCAGATTACTGATCAAAAATCTAAAACTTTCTCTAAATTCGTGATTCACGTAAGGAGAGAAAGGGAGGGCTGCCAAGGAGAAGAAAAGGTTGGGAGATCGTCGCCCACACGACGTCTAACTCGACGAAGGAATACGTGCAGAAGATCTTGGGGTCGTCCTCTCGAGATTGCCAAGAATTACTGGTCTCCTTTTCACCGCAGGTATAATTCGTGAACCCTAGTTTCCGTCTATGAAGGGTTAGAACACGTATTAGATCTGTTTAACTTTCTATCGATCAATATGCACACCAAAGGAAGGGTCCTGGGAATCCCCAGTTTCATCAATTGGTATCAGAGCCACTTTGGATCTACATATTGATTGATACGTCCATGTTGTCTAATAAAACCTGCGCTGTGTAATAGTCGGTAGATGTAGATCTGTTCTAACTCGGTTTTGCAGGCATCTTAGATCCAACTATTATGGTCCAATGCATGTTTTTGATTGTGTTGTTTAAACCACGGACATGTCGTGGATGTTGTTGTTGCTGTGGATGTAATTAAAATTACGAGGGTTGATCGTGCTTATTATTTTAATTTTTCAATCTAGATTATGTGTGACCTCCTTCGGAAGGCATAGGATTGATGTAATTTTAATTATTTTTGATCAATCGTGATGGCGATGGTGGTTGTTTCTGACGCCGGACGAGATGCTGGTTTTAAGCAGTCCAGAGGCATACAGATGATTTTCGATGAAGGAATCGACAGCCAAATCTTAAAAAAAAATTAGATCTGCACAGCGACAGATTTTTGATTTGGATAGTTGAGGACAGAGCAGCAAAGATGACCATAATAGTTGGATATTTTCTCTTATTTTTATCATTTTGCTTTTTATGATTATGCATGTTTATTATTGTGTGGTTGTTTTTTTTGAAAAACCAAGCCTACATTAATAATGCACAACATGGACATAATATCAACTAGTAGAAAAACCCTCATTGTTAAATAACTAAGTGGGAGAGGATATTTATTTAGTATAAATCCTATGATCTCTATTACTGGTTTGTAGGTGATGTAATTATACTTGCGTGTTGGCTTTAGTGCTTTTCTCCATATCGGATGAGTATAATTATGGATCACCAGTACAAACTTTCTTAGGAATAATTGTAGAAAGTTACCGAGTATGTGTTCACTTCTCCATCTGAAGGAACTTATTACAAGGTATTGGACTTAGTATTAAGTAATGGTATACACTTAGATATAAATAATGGTATCCTCCCCATCAGAGTCACTGCTATTATTCGTATGACCAGAGCAAGACCAGCATATTAATTTTATTTGTCATAAAGTTATGTTGACATGATAGTAAAATTAATAAGAAAAACCTACTTGAACAAAGTTGAATTTGTATACGTCCACACTATCGTGGCATGCTAAATTCTTGGTGTTTAAGGTGTTGGTGAATTTCTTATTATTGTTTTGAGGGAATCAATATTTAGTTAATTCAAAAAGTTTTTTTTGCCCTACATAATTTTATTTATGTGATTCTCATAATTTCAAAAAAATAGGTTCTTTCAGTCAACTTATGGTGATTCTTAAAGAAAACAAACTTACTGGACCTAATTAGATTGACTGGAAATATAATTTGGACATTGTTCTGACTACTGAGGAGTATAAATATGTACTTATTGAGGAATGCCCACCTAAGCCTGATGCTAATTCTGATGAAGAGGTCAAAGAGGCTTATAAGAAGTAGAAAAAGGCAGATGTGATGGCACGGTATTACATTCTGGCATCTATGTCAAATGTACTGCAACATCAGCATCAGGCTATGGCCACTGCTTATAACATGATATATAACCTCAAGGAACTCTTCGGACATCAGAGTAGAGCAGCTAGGCAGTTTGCTATGAAATGTTTGATGAATACAAAAATGGCTGAGGGTACACCAGTAAGGGATCATGTTCTCAAGATGATGGGTCATCTGAACGAGATGGAGATCCTTGGAGCTAAAATCGATGGAGAATCCCAGGTCGATATCATTCTCGGGACTCTGCCTAAAAGTTTTGACAATTTCTGCCTTAATTATAACATGAATAAAAGGTTGTATAGTTTGGCAGAACTTGCAAAAGAGCTACAGGATGCTGAATCTCTCTTTAGGCAGAGTGGTCATGTTTTTGTTTCTGAAAAGGCTTCTACTTCTAAGCCAAAAGGCGGTAAAAAAAGAATAACATTAAAAAATAGGCAAACTCAGTAAAGAAGGGCATGGGACCTCAAGACGCGGTAAAAATACCGAAAGGCAAATATTTCAAGTACAAAGGGTCAGGACATTGGAAGACTGATTGTCCACTTCTCAAACAAGGGAACAAAGAAGGTATATCTCATTTACTAGTAGTTGAAACATGTTTAGCGGTATTATCTACCGGCACCTGGTGTGTAGATACAGGAGCCACTAATCATGTCTGCAATACATTGCAGGGGTTCCAGGAAACCAGACGGCTCAGTGATGGAGAGATATGCTTGTTTATGGGTGATGCTACAAAAGTATCGGTCGTTGCATTAGGAGACGTTACTTTATCTTTTGGTAGAAATAAGTCTTTGACATTGAGAGATTGTCTTTATGCACCTTCACTTAGAAGGAATTTATTTTCTGTTTCTATGTTAGTTAAGGATGGATATTTAGTTTATTTTAATGACAATATTGTTATTAGAAAGAATAAAGATTTTATCTGTTCTGGTGCATTGGTTGATAATTTGTATGTCATTAATCCTATTTCACCTACAATACAACTTATGGAAATGAATAATATGTCATCTAACTTAAATAAGAGAAAAGAACCTTCTTGTATGAACCAAACATATCTTTGGCACTTACGATTGGGGCATATTAACCTAAGAAGGATTCAAAGACTGGTTGAAGATGGACCTTTGACTTTATTGGAAGTGCAGGTGTCACGACCCGCACCCGCTTTTCGGACGCAAGCACGTGAGCAAGCCAGCCACGTATCGAGCGGACTCCAGCCCGACTCGAATACGTAAACGCTGTCAAGGCTGTGGTATACTGCCTGATCATGGTAAACAAATCTATATCTCAATCCACAATAAGAGCATAAAACATGAATGAATACTATGGGTCGTGGTCTGCAGCCCGCTAGCATATATGTCCGATAAGACTCTAAAGAAAAATAACAAGAGTCTAAACTGAATCAAGAAACAGGATATCTCATGATAATGAAGAAAAGCACGAGCGGATAATAAACACAATAACGATACCTGAATCCCGCAAGCATATCATCACATCTGCCATCCAGAGCTGCTAACTAACTCCACGCAGTAACTAACCTGAAGAGATCATCAGGTACACAGGGGACATAGCAAGATACATAAAAACATGTCTATCTAGCAGTCTATCATACAATAAAAAAAAAATAGGAAATAATGGGAAAAGACCAATCAACACGAAAATACGACTATATACGACTGGAAGAACCACTACGCCTAAACGAACTGCTGGAGAAGAACAGGAGAACACGATATCACGATGTCAATGGATAACCAATCGAATACTCAAACCCTCGTCCCTAGTGTGGACTCGCAGGTTTGAACAACTACTAGCCCTCGCCCCTAGTGTGGACTCGCAGGCTAGCATCACCCTCGTCCCTACTGTGAACTCGCAGGTGTGAACCATATACTACTAACCCTCGTCCCTAGTGTGGACTCGCAGGCTAGCATCACTCTTGTCCCTAGTGTGGACTCGTAGGTGTGAACCATATACTACTAACCCTCGTCCCTAGTGTGGACTCGTAGGCTAGCATCTCCCTCGTCCCTAGTGTGGACTTGCAGGTGTGAACCATATACTACTAACCCTCGTTCCTAGTGTGGACTCGCAGGCTAGCATCACCCTCGTCCCTAATGTGGACTCGCAGGTGTGGACAGATAACTACTAACTCTCGTCCCTAATGTGGACTTGCAGGTTAGCTTAACTACTAACCCTCGCCTCTGATGTGGACTCGCAGGTTAGCTTCAAGATTTCAAGACAAGGAGGTAAAGCAATTCCGTTATGACTTACTCATCCTATGAAACGATGCGACTCAGTCCAAGTACAAGTGATGACACGACACGACCCAATCACGATACACGGGGAAAACCAATCCAATGTGAACTACAAAGTTAACTATGAACAAGAACTATATATACGTATATCCAATATGAACTACAAAGCTAATTATAAACAAGGCTATATATATACTAGCAGGCATGATATACAAATCACATATAAATAATCAACTAGTAAAACTGTATAATAATATAAATATGCATATAAATAAACTGTAGAGGGAGGCAAGGTATACTTGCCTGGGGGTTGCACGCAGTTCCAACAAATATATAGTCGACTGGTAAGCCATACAGTCCAAGTCATCACAACTGTCTCCGAAATCTGAAACAAATATTACCAATTTTCTTAAAATAGTAAAATTAGCTAGGATTGCCTGTCCTTAAGTCCAATTCTGGACACAGGGGCAAAACGGTAATTTCGGGCAAAAACGATGTCCGCCGTTGGACCCGCTTTGCACCGAAAAATGTGCCAGAGTCAACGGTCGCTAAAGTAATTAAACTATATGTCAACAGGTCCGGTTTTCCGATACGAACCCAACCGTATATCCAAAGTTGGATTCCGACGGACCGTGCACAAAATCGCACGTTGAGTCGGACCGTGGGGCCCACAAAACGGCGTTCCGATTCAACTGTCTCAGAATAGGACCAAACTTGGCATACAGGACCAGAAAAACGATACGGTCCTGTTGGCATAAGTTTCATATCGATCTGACGAACGTGCACGGAGTAATTGGAAAATTTGCAAAGTGGCCGATACGGTGAATTTCGACGGATACGTATCAAATTCGTCACGCACACGCGACCAATTTGAATTCCGTCAAAGCCCACACGTCCACGAAGCCGTTACGCACTTCTCAATGCTTTCGGTTTGCGACCAAGTCGCCCGGTTTGGCGGGACGCACGTGGTATCAGAGTAATTTCAATTTTTCGAAAACTGTTTTTTTATGGGTTTTTCTCGATCTTTCCCAGGGTTTCCTTTACTGGATACACAACTAGAAATTAAACCAATAATGGGGTTTCCATCTCCTATAGGTTTTCATTAGGTCTGTTCAAATAGAATTTGATAATTTGCCATGGATTGGTAGCAATCTACCTTCTAACGTAGCGAAAAAGTTGCCAAAACATGACATGAATTTTATGGTTTTTCCCGAACTTTGGGAAAATAATTCGACCAAAATATAATAAAAATCCTAAAACCAGTGGATGGATCTCTTAGTCGGTCATGTCTACTAGGCGTAGGACTTTACGGAATTAAAAACGGTGGTTCCTACGTCGAGAGGGATGTAAACGAAGTATCATACCTGGATGTGCTGTCGTTGCACTGTTTCGCGCGCTGTCTTCTCGGGTGCGCGCGGCGGCCGTCAGCCTCCCTCCGGCATGGAGGTCGCCCAGTACTGGCGAGGGTCGAGGTGGCACTGTTTAGGGTTTCAGATTTCGTTTGTTCTTTCGATCTCTCCTATGTGTTCCCACGCGCGCGAGTATATGTACAGGGCTCGGGGCCTGCTTCTTTCTGTGGGGATTAAATTCCCAGCTTGGGCTGGCCGAGCCAGGCTGGGCCTGAGCTTGGTTCGGCTGGGCCGGGCCTGGGCTATGTTGGGGAAACTTTTGGGTTTTATTAATATATGTATATCTACACCCTTACACAATATATATTTATAAATACACATATATACTTTGTATATAAGTACCATATTTAATCAAAAATATTTAAAATTAATATAAAATATATTTCCAAATAAATTATTAATATATTTATTTCTATATATAATATATCTATTTAAATATATACATATGCCTATATACCGTATACATACTTATATAATATATATCCATGAAACCCAAATAAAAACCCAATATTATATATTCCTAGAGTAAGGCCTATTCTTATAAATATGAATATATATATTAAATAACATTTATTTGATAACCAAATAAATATAACCAATAATAATAATAATAATATTATATAATAATGACCTCAATAATAATGATAATAAAAATAATAATAATACTAATAATAAAAAAATTCAATAAACCAAATAAAGGTGTATATACCAATATATACAGTCTAAAAAAAATCCTAAAATATACGGGGGCCTATTTTACACAAAACTTCACTGAATATCATTAATAATAATAGTTATAATATTAAATTAAGAATACTTAGAAAATATTATTAGATCACTAATACGGAATACAACACAATCATACCAAATTCCATCAACGTGAATGTCATTGGACGTGCCGCATGACTATATTGGCTTAGGCTCAGTTCGGGCTCAGCTCGGGCTAAATCGACACAAACAGGTCTCCTACAAGTCAATTAATTTTAATAATAATTAATTAAACTATTTATAATGGTCAAGTCACAACTTGGCCTGGTTTTTCTAGTTAGGACATCGCTATAGCTCAGCCTTCCCCTACCATGACTAAACACTAGTCAAAGCATGCCACTACACCATCCGTGCCATGATTCCTAGTCACCTTGCACTCCAAATCTCAACCATGGCTAAAATTATCTACCATAATAATTAACTAAATAAATATTTATAAAATTCTAAAATTACAATTTAAATCAAATAAATAATAAAAAAAATAATTTTAAAAAAAAATTATCCGGGAAGGGAAGCTACAGGAGGTACTACCAGCCTGTGAATCCGACTTGGAAGGTAAAATGACCAAAGATGTGTTGGAATTGGTTCATTCTGATTTGTGTGGACCCATGACAATCCAAGCTAGAGGAGGCTTTGAATATTTTGTCACATTTATTGACGATTATTCAAGGTATGGATACATTTATTTGATGCGCTGTAAGTCTGAGTGCTTTGAGAAATTCAAAGAGTACAAGGCTGAAACGGAGAAACGTTATAGAAAATGTATCAAGTCATTACGATCAGATCGTGGTGGCGAGTACCTCTTTGAAAAGTTTAGGGATTATTTATCAGAGGATGGGATTGCATCCCAATTAACTGCACCTGGAACGCCCCAGCAGAATGGTGTAGCCGAAGGAAGGAATAGAACTCTTATGGAGATGGTTAGATCAATGATGAGTTATTCGGATTTGCCAGATTTGTTTTGGGGATATGCCTTAGAGACTGCAGCTTATATTTTGAACTTAGTTCCTTCTAAGTCAGTACCTCTTACTCCCACAGAGCTGTGGATTGGGCGTAAGCCTAGTCTGAAATATGTTCGCATTTGGGGTAGTCCAGCACATGTGCTGAATGGAAAAGCAGATAAGTTGGAATCTCGTACAGAAGTACGCTTGTTTGTAGGCTTTCCAAGAGGAACGAAAGGAGGTTTATTTTATAGTCCTAAGGATCAGAAGGTCATTGTTAGCACCAATGCCCGATTCTTAGAGGAAGACTATGTGATGAACCATAAACCCACAAGTAGAGTTGTTCTAGAAGAACTGAGACGTGAGACACCAAGTACTTCAGTACCAACAGTACAAGAGGATGAACCACAAATAACTGCATAACGTGTCACAAATGTTACACCACAACCGATAGTGCCTCGTCGTAGTGGGAGGGTTGTGATACAAACTGATAGATATATGTTCTTGGAAGAGTCGTCAGACTTTGTCCCTGAGGAACAAGATTATGATCCCTGTACCTACAATGAAGCACTCCAAGATAAAGATACAGAGTCTTGGCAAAAAGTAATAATATCTTAAATGGAATCTATTGATTCTAATCAGGTCTGGGAGCTTGTAGAAACACCCGTTGGTGTAAAAGCCATTGGATGCAAGTGGGTCTATAAGAGAAAAAGAGGATCAGACGGTAAGGTTGAAACCTTTAAAGCTCGGCTTATAGCAAAAGGTTTTACTCAAAGAGAGGGTATCGATTATGAGGAAACATTTTCTCCTGTAGCCATGCTTAAGTCTATCCGGATTCTTTTATCTATTGCAGCTCATCTCGATTATGAGATTTGGTAAATGGATGTCAAGATAGCTTTTCTTAATAGAAGTCTTGAAGAAGACATCTATATGAAGCAACCAGACGGGTTCATTGAAAAGGGCCAGGAGCATCTTGTTTGTAAGCTCAAGAAGTCCATTTATGGACTTAAGCAAGCTTCCAGATCTTGGAACATATGTTTTAGTCAGGTGATAAAATCCTATAGATTTGATCAATGTCAGGATGAATCATGTGTATACAGAAAGTGTGACGGAAACGTGGTGGTGTTCCTAGTACTTTATGTGGATGATATCTTGCTCATTGGAAACAATGTGAAGGTGTTATCTGATGTAAGGGTACGGTTATCCAAACAGTTTGATATGAAGGACTTGGGAGAAGTAGGTCACATCCTTGGGATCAAAGTTCTATGAGATCGCAAGAAAAGAATGTTGGGCTTATCCCAAGCTTCATATATCGATACTGTACTAACTCGTTTTAGTATGCAAAATTCTAAGAAATGTTTCTTATCTTTTAGACATGGAATTGCTCTATCAAAGGAGCAGTATCCGAGGACACCTAAAGAGATAGAGAACATGAAGGCAGTTCCTTATGCTTCAGCAGTAGGAAGCTTAATGTATGGAATGCTATGTACGAGACCAGACATTTGCTTTGCCGTATGCATGGTCAGCAGATATCAGTCTAACCCAGGACAAGTGCACTGGACTACCGTAAAGCATATTTTGAAGTACCTAAAAATGACTAAAGAGTATATGCTAGTTTACCAGGCAGATAGTTTAGTTCTTTTGGGGTATACAGACTCAAATTTTCAGTCAGATAGGATTCCAAAAAATCTACCTTAGGTTATGTGTTTACTTTGGGAGGTAGAGCCATTGTATGGAGGAGTATCAAGCAAAAATGTATTACTAATTCTACCATAGAAGCCGAGCATGTGGCAGCCTCTGAGGCAGCCAAAAAAGCGGTTTGGCTCAGAAACTTTCTGTTGGACTTGGATGCGGTACCTAGTTTGCTTAAGTCTATTACACTTTATTATGATTATAGTGGTGCAGTTGCAAACTCGAAGGGACCACAAGCCCATAAGACAGGCAAACACATTGAGCGCAAGTACCACCTGATACAAGATTTCGTAAAGAAAGGAAAAGTTACTGTGGTCAAGATATCATCAGCCGACAACCTAGCTGATCCCTTTACAAAGAGCTTACTAGTTAAGGCTTTTGATAGTCATGTTGAGGGAATGGGAGTCAGATGTTAAGCAGCATGGCTTTAAGTATAAGTGGTAGAATTGTAACAGTATACTGAAAAGCAATGCTTTGAGTATAAGTGGGAGATTGTTAGGATTATATACTAAAAGTATCACTTTTGTAGTAACCTTATTTTATTAAATTTTGAATGAGAATCATATGGAAAAATGTTTGCATATTGTATTTGTTGCAAGTGTTAATGCAAATATCTGATATTCTATATTATAGATAATATGGTGTGTGGTGTCACACAGAAGATCATATTATCAGTTCCCTATGGAGTATATAAATAGTTCACAACCTAGATGGACTTGGACAATCTATTGGAAAGGTTGTAGTGTAATCTGGTATTAGTCTATCTTGACTATAGGTTTACACTAGTACACTTTGTGTGTATTGAACAGGACCACTTGAGGTTGTTCTCTTTGTACTGACTACATAAGAGAATAAATACCTTTTTTATTATGGATGCTTGTGCTCTTAATCCGGATATAATAACAGACATTTATATGCAGTGTGCATTACTTTGACTCATAAAAGAGTGAGATTCATTATGGATCAACAACCTCTATGAATTGGGTAATAACATTGTATGTATGATGGGCTGTTGATTATAAATGGAATCCATGTCCCGATACATTGGGTTGATGATGTCCCCTTAAGGAGCTCATAAGGATTGTCATGTAAACCCTGCAGGTAGATTATAACCGATATGACAAATAAATTTGAGCGGTACTACTTATGGATAAAAGATATCGAATCAATTCAGTAACTTAATTTGATCGACGGACATACGATATCTTAACACGGGAAGCCAAACGAGCATATAATAAAAGGAGCCCTCAAACATAATTTGGGATTAGGGAGGTAGTGCAACAATAGCTCATTAGTGGATCGAGCTATTAATGGGCCTGGATTGTGTGTTCGGGCTGAACACGGGATATCCAGATCCGTTAGGAGGCCTAACCCTAATTTCTCCTCATGGTCCCTGCCGTAGCCTATATATATCCTCTATTCTCTGGCCTCCAGATTACTGATCAGAAATCTAAAACCTTCTCTAAATTCGTGATTCATGTAAGGAGAGAAAGAGAGGGCTGCCAAGGAGAAGAAAAGGTTAGGAGATCATAGCCCACACGACGTCCAACTCGAGAAAGAAATACGTACAGAAGATCTTGGGGTCGTCCGCTCGAGATTGCCAGGAATTACTTGTCTCCTTTCCGCCGCAGTTATAATTCGTGAACCCTAGTTTTCGCCTATGAAGGGTTAGAATACGTATTGGATCTGTTTAACTTTCTATCGATCAATACGTACACCAAAGGAAGGGTCCTGGGAATCCCCAGTTCTATCACCTCTAGCTGCCGTTAGTGACTCACCCGAGAGGCTAGTGTGCCGTATATTTATTTATTTTTCTCTAGATGTCACTAGTACCTCGGTTGAAACGCTAACGCACCGTATTTCTAGTCTCGGAAGCCCTTGTGTGGAACGTTGTCTTCAAAATGCATTTTCACATAGAGTGGTTAAGGACCTTTATCTGTTTAGTCATATGTACTTTTCTATTGAGCTTTTATTATTCTGTTTAGGGCATGATATTATGTGTCTTGTTACGTCCATCTAAGGACCTGATTATCTCGCCAGGTGTGTGCTCTTGTCTTTCGCAGGTGTTCTAGCCGTGGCCATGATCGTCACTATTTCTTCGAGGATGATTGCACTTTGATCGTCTTCGCTTCGCTCGCCAAACTCTTGCTTTTACTATGTATTTATTTTCATAGTTGGTAGTGGATTTGTCTCTGCCTAACTACATGTACCAAAATACATAAGTTAATTATATGATATCTTTTATTCTTATATTTTGTGGATGAGATTAGTTAGTTGTAGTTTACTGCATTTTACAGCTTATGTATTCATACGAGGCCCATGTACTTCGTATGTATACAGCTGGCATGTCTACGTTCCTAGTACTACGTATTTTGGGACTGGGGCATTACAGTAAACGATTAGTAGGACAATGATTAAGAACTGGTTGGACACAAGATTTTTGAGTTATAGAAAAATCTAGAGACTTTTGTGAGAATTCTAAATTTTAAGAAGGATAATATTTGAAGATATAAACTGAAATATATACGAAGGTTGATTTTGAATGATAGGGAAATAAAATTTTATATGGTAGTGGTGGCATTAGATTTAACTAATGAGAGGAGTGTGATTTAAACAAGTTCAAGGATTTTATAAACCTTGATTAAGGAATTTTGGAAACAGGTTAAAGACAAGGTGGAGGGATTTGGACTAAGTTGATAATAGATTTCAAAATCAAGGAAAGTAAAAAAAAATTGATTGAGGAGTTTTAACAAGTGTATGCTTCATGGGTAGTGCCTTGGAATAAAGGTCAAGCCTATAGTATTTATAGAAGGGTTCAGTCTTCATGACTGAAGATTACGAGTTTTGGTAGTAGTCATATAAGGTTTTTATTTTCATGATTGACGATCATGGTTTTGGTAGTAGTATATCTGGACTTCGGATAATCTTGGTAGTAGTCAAAACAGAGTGAGATGATTACCTTAACTTTCTTATGCAATCCTATCTTCGACTTTCCTATTATAGTAGAAGAGATTAATTTCCCTATCCTTAAACCGTTCCTTAAATTTTAATATCACTAAAAAATTTATCCCCTTTGATCGCGACCAATCAACTTTGGTCATCTCCTTTATCGTGCCAACATTCTTGATCCTTGACCATAGCCAATTGATTTAAAATGATCGTGACTTAGATTTTTACCCTATTATTGCTCATACCTAGACTTCGATGATATTCTTCATCATGTCTAGATCATGTATTAATTAGGATTAGATATGATCATATTTTTTATCGTGTCAGAACTTTAATTCTGATCTTATTTTTGATGCCATTATCGCTCTGCGTAAAACTTTGATTTAATTATTAATAATGACTATGTTTTGTTCTAACCATGATTAGGTTTCATATTATTCTTGATTATACCGAATTTTCATGTTTGGTCGTGCCTAGATGACGCGGCACGACTAAACGATTCTGATTCCAACGACCGTGATTTTTACGATTGTTACTATACATATTAATTTTAGCCCTGAATCGTGCCGAAAATTTTTGATCCTTGATCACGACTATCTAATTTGATTATGAACTTTTTCGTGTCAGAATTTAGGTTTTATCATGTCGGAATAAAATTTTTTGTTGTACCTAAATTTTGATTCGATAGTCGCTTGTGCTCAGATTTTATTCCTAACCATGCCTAGGTTTTAATTTTCTTCATAGCTTTATCCTAAATCGTGCCAAAGTGATTTTAGTCATTCCAAAAATTTTAAGTACATCTGAGCCATGATTTTACTCGTGATCAAGTGGTTTGATCCTTAGAAATTGATCGTGCTAAACATTTGATTATTCTTAATGATGCCCAATCGTATCATTTCCATATTTGATCGTGCCTATATAACCTTAAATCTAACTTTATCGAGCCTAGATCCTATAGATCATCCTATACATAGATTTGATTCTAACTTGATCGTAACTGAACGACTTGATTCTCCTAGTCGTGACTTCGTGCCTAAATAAATTGAATTTATTTCTAAATTGTGCCTATAAGACCTTTACTCTGAATCCTGATCGTGTCCAAAATTTTATCTTCAGTCATACCTATTTTGATCAAAATCGTGTTCAAACCTGATTAGCATCAAACCTAAACTCTACTAATCATCCGTGCTTGAATTACAATTTCTTCGGTTTACTAGCCGTGAGTGAGATCGTGCTTAAAATATTTCGTATTTATTTCTAATCATACCCAAATGACTTGAGCTGATTTGTAAATCGTGCCCATGTAGTATGGTCCAAACTATGATTATATTGTGCCAAAATTATTAGTCATGTCTAAGTAGTTTGAATTGATTATCGTGATCATACCAAACTTATAGTTCTTTGATCGTGCCTAAGATATTGACTAAAATCTCTGTCGTGTTTTGATCCTTTTGCCAACTTTAATTTCGAGGATGAAATTTCGTTAAGGAGGGTAGATTTGTAACCTCCGTTAACCGAATTTTTGGATTTTTTCAAAAATTTGTATTTTCCACATTTCTGAATTTTTTGAATCTCTTAAAATCATGAATGTAATATTGAGAATGTTTTTTCGATCGTAATATGCTATAAGTACCTTTACTTGGCCATTAGGTTTGTAAAATTATTTTATGTGAGGTTTATCCTAATAGAATTCCTGCTCATTTTTTTGAAAATCTATAAGTTATAAATATTTATTTTTATAGAAAAAAATTCCTTGTCAAAATATTATTTTTAATTAAAGTACACTTCTATTGCAAATTATTTAATCCTAAAGGTTTACGATAATTTGTTGATTGTTCTATTTTTCCTTCGAATCGGGCAAAGACCATTTCGGTCTTCGTTCTAGCCTACCAAGTTGGATTTGGATTACGGGCTACAATTGCGATTTTAGTTAGTTAGTAGCTAAATTGTCATTAGCTAGTAATTATTTACTAATTAAATTATAGTAGCGATTAGTGTTAGTGGTTAGTATTTTCTACTAATTTTCATATACCTATTACAATTACATCTTTGCCATTAGGGTTTTTTCTACCCTACTCTATAAATATTGGGGACTCCCCAATACTTTACAAAGCATTTCCTTAATCCTAAAATCCCTATACTCTCTCTTAGCCGCCACCCTGCTATGCAACAG